>JARHVA010008290.1:482500-521148 GCA_037957365.1 Torreya grandis
TTTTCTATAGTTAAATTGTAAGCTATTTAGTCAGCGTTATAAAAGAGTAATATTTACTACAATTTAATTAGTTGAATAGTTTTTATGTTCTTCCCAACTTCACACGGTTATAAATAATTATTGACTTGAAATTCATGGATAGGGTTGAATAAATAGTTAATTTATTGCATTAATGATAGAAAAGTAGATCAAGGCATTCACATGATTCTAGGTCTCGTAGTGATAATCACTATGCATAATTTATTTAATCAACATGTTGTTAAATGTTTAAATTTACTCTGTCCACTCTGTTTGACAATCTTTTAACATGTGTCATTTTGCATGGTGGGCTGTCAGTTACAAATATACTTGGAAAAATTCATACCCTAATATTTGTTCCACATATATCCTAACAATCAGAAAAAAATAGTTTGGAAGCTTAGGCAACATTCATGATTGTTTGAAAAACACTATAGTGGCCTCTCACCTACTAGTTTTTGCTATTCCCACTTGTAATTTTGGTAAGTAGCTGGTTGACATAGATTCTATTATTAAGCATACATATTTTACTTTTTAGATTAAATAGAATCTCCAAATAAATTTTCTTCATTTTATCTAGTTTAGAAAACTCCATTTCTATACTTATTTATATGAATTCCTACAATAGATTTCAACTTGATAAATTATCTATTATAGGTGGTATATTTTTATGCTTTCATGGTGTATTGTTTCAATTGAAAGGAAGGCACAGTTGGATCAGTTAAAACTCAATTAGGGAGATGGGATACAGAATGGGAAAATAAAATGAAGACAAACCATAGGAAAAAAAAATTCCCTTTCAAAGAATCAAAAGAAGGTTTTCAAATAGGGATGTAGTTCCATAAAATTTGAACTTAAGAGAAAATTTTGATGTAACTTTGCCAAAATAGGATGATATTTTTGAAAGAACATTCAAAAAGTATTTATCAATAAACAATGTTCTTTGGTTTGTATTGTTGTAAGTTTGTAAATTTGTGTTTGTGTTGTTTTGTAGGTGAACATGGCAGATAAGTGAGATTTTACTTTTGCCTATGGAAACCTACTTTTCACATGCCCACTACCCAAATAAAACTTGAGTCTCTCAAGAGATGAAGTACCTAATTATGTGACTTATTTTATTATTAAAAACTTTGTCCAATAGATATGAATGGAGTATTATTAACCAATGAATTTGAACCATAGTTTAAATGGGGGAATCCATTGTGTCATTCAACAAGACCCATTTTTTGGCATTGCATATTAGTGCCAATCATGAGGTTGGTGATCAGGAGAGTTATTTTATTGAAAAATTATCCTTGCCAACTCTAGGGTGACCCTTTCTAGCCAAAACCCAAAGGATTTTTTGTGCCAAGGTGAAGAAGCCCACCATAACCATGAAAGTCTAGATCACTGACAAAATAAGTTGTTATAATGAGGAATTAAATCTAGTTTTTTATGTCTTATTCTATGTATTGAAGCTATTGATGTGAGGCTTCAATCTTAGGTCTACTATATATAAAAATGAAGTTGTCTTATCTGTTATTGCATCAATAGTATTTTTTTAATGTCTTATAGTATGAGCTAGTAGTATAGTTTACTAGTTACAATAGGCTCTTTGTTTACTGCTTATAAATTGGATATTATTTATTAAAAAGTGTAAACTACATATTTTTGAAAACTGATGATTTTTCATTAATTAAAGTAGCACACCTATTAAAAATATTTATGGCTTTTACCTTGTGTCTTTCAATGTTTTTGCTTTCATGATCATCCTTTTTATGAGTTATCTACATTACTTTATTCCTCATGGTTTTGGCTGTGATATATACAACCAATGATTAAAAAAATTTATGCTTTCATTACATTTTTAATGAATATTTGTAGAGAAAATAACTTGGGAAACATTTTCAAGCTTCAGAAGGCGAAATCTTGCAAAGTCCCCATGCAGAAAACAAAATTTGATGTAACTTTTCACATATTGGGAATTGAGCCAAAAATGATAGAGGCTTAGAATAATTTGGATCTTAATCTCCTTGTTGTGTTCCCATAAGCAAACAATTTTAATGCACTCATGTCAATTCCTTTGTAATTCTATTTTATTTTTCCATAACTATCATCGCAAAGTGATTTAGCACCTCGTGCCGTTGTTCATAATGTCACCAATCACATCCATATAAAATTCTTCATTTGTTTCAAATTCTCTCACTATAAAAACTTTTTAAAACTTTTTCATCTTAAAATAGGGACTGGCCTAGCCGTTATGCAAATTTGGTTTAAATTTGAATCTATTTTGAATAATAAATGACTAACAATTCACCTATTTGAGACTTACCGAGTTTTAATGCTAATAATAACTGAGTGTATGGGTAGTAATAACTATTTATGATGGGTATTATCTATGGAAATATCTTAGTCATTTATTTGATACATGTATAGCTTATTACATTCAACACCATTTTAATAAGGACTCTCAACTTAACAACCACTTGAAATCACTTCAATCTCCCTTTTTTGATTGAGACTTACAGTCAGCTTTTAGTTTTCTATTTTCAATTATGCTTCCACCTGAAACTTATACACATGTTAAAATATTCAAAGTAATGAGGACCTTCAAAGAAAACCTAAAACAAATATAATGCATGTGTTACACCATAAACATTGTACACAAAACCATACAATCTTTATTCATTTGAACATCAAATATACAATACAATCTATGAAGGACTAGTTCATATTTCTTGTGAGGGTTTTCTATTTCCTCTCCTTATCTAACCCACATCACCTTCTCCATGGAGATCAATCTCCTCTCCTAAACCACCCTTCTCCAAAAAATTAATTTTTTTCCATTATAACGTTGGCTTTTCTTGGAAGTTACATCAACTTCTTTTCCATAACTACCTCAACATATGATCTTGGAGTACATGACTAGACCATGACTTCTAATGGGATATCCTAGGCTCATGTGTCTTTAAAACAACTTTTAGAAATCTCCTTAGAATTTCTACATCAACATATTATCACCTAACCACCTTAAACATACAAATGACCCTCCTAGTCCCTTGTCAATATTTGAATTTTTAAATTCCCTATTTTGGATGGAAAACACCTAGAACATTTTTAACACAACCCTATGACTCCAAATGCACATAAAGGACATAAATGGAACTCATAATTCCATTCACATACATTTACATCTGAATTTGACCCAATTTGACCTCTAATTGACCAAAAAATAGAATTGTTGTTTCCTATCTTGATTCTCCTGCATCATACTCCCCAGGAGGGAGAAAAAAACTGGATCCTTCACCTTTCTCTATTGTCTTCTAATTTTTAATTTAAGGGTCCTTCATACTTTTTTGACTACTAGTCATTCTTTCTTGTTTCCTTATATTTGCTAAATGCTTGCATTTCTTCCTTATAGCTTTGTCTAGTATTCTTATCCATTCATCTTCCATCTCTATGAAGTATTCTCACTATTGTAGACTATTGTTTTTTGCATTGTACTCCTATTATATGTACATTTTTCCTTTGTAATATTCAAATACATCTAATTTTTATTCATTCTTCTCCCTTATGCTTATCTTATAGCTTGCTTCTTCATGAATCTCACTTGATTCTTGCCTCTTGGTTGATGTTCGTTCCTTATTTGTTCTATCCTCTTCTTCCTTAGAATATAATGGCCTCTCATGAAATTCAATGTTTTCCCTTTGCTTATCTATACTCTCTTTTTATACCTCTTCTTCTAACTTCTTCACATCTTGATGTCTTTTCCTATCACCTTGCTCACTATACAAGAGCAACTTATTATTCTTTTCATCCTCATCATAGTATAATATGACTTAACCAATCCTTAGTTATCCCTATCCATAATTATAAATTTTAAACTCAACATTATCTTTTCCAAATGAATAACTCACCTTGTTCACTTTGTCATACTCCATTTGCTTGGTAACTAGCTTGCTTGTTTGCATCTTTGTTTGCACAACTTCTTGTGCTTATTTTTGTTTCTCCTCTCTTGGTATTTCTTGGAGTTTATCCTTGACATTTACCTATTTTAATTCATCTTATTTCAGCCCCTTGGATTTACTAAATATCTCTTCTATCATCTCCAACTCTTTTTGTAACTTTAGTATATCCAACTTTTCATAATCCTCATCAAAGTTTGGTTCACATTGCTCTTCATTGTCTTGATCAAATTGTTTTTATTTTCTCGTTATAATACCTCTTTTATGAGAGTCATTTCAACCTCCTCAGGCCGCATGCCATACTTCTCAAGCACTCCTTGAGGTGCTTCTTCTCAAATTGCTTTGCTACACACTCACTCATCAATGCCATTGTTTCAATGTATAATTTATCTTCACTATTGGAGTCAACTTCAAACATATCATCGTAATCAACATTCAAAAACACATCTTGAAAACACTTATCTTCTCTTACGCATTCATATTCTTTTATACATGGATTTAACTTTATATCATTGGCTTCTTTTTCATGCACCATCTCTCTTTCTTACTTTGTAGACTTGTTATCTTCTTCAATCTTCATTCTTGTTTGGACTATACTTTCAACTTGATCGGTTTGTACTCTTTTCTTACTTTTTATCACCCACTTACTATTGAGGAGAATTATAGTGTGAACTTGTATTTAAAGTGAGTATAAATAGGTGAATAATAATAAATTATTGTTGTAAGTGATATGATATGCATATCATGTAGAGATATTAAAAGATTATAGGTTGTCAAAAATATAGTGAGTTGTTAGGACAACTCATCTATTCTAAGAGAGTGGTTATAGGAAATATCCTATATAATGTTGATTGATTGACCCCAAAAAATATTTTGTGTTGTGCTTCTACATTTTTGAATCACTGATATTTATGGGGTAATTTTCAATAGTGGTATCAGAGCAGGCACATCCTGGACCTCTCTAAAAATTTTGGTCTTATTCATCGTAGAGTTGAGTAGTGAAAACCATGTGTGAAAGATCTCTTTTTTGACAGGCCTTTCATCATGCTTGATATTGAAATATCAATTCAAACCATGTGATATTTTTAATATCATTCATTTGATGATAAATCTATGTAAAATTATTTTTATACATATATTTCTATGTATATTTTTTATAGTTCTATTTTGAAATAAAACACATATGAAGGAAAAAGAAGAAGAATATAAAGAACATATATATTTGTTTTTTAGTAGTTTTTCTAGAAATTTTGGAAAAGTATTCAGTAGAATTTGTTGGCTTTACATCAGTATCAGCATCTACAATCACTAGATCTTTCATGGTGATTAGGTATCACTATTGGGTATATGCATCTCACATCAAGTTCTTTGAAAGACATCCTAATCCCCATATGGTACATTGACATCGACATAGGGTTCATTTATATTCATATAAAGTGAATAGAAACTTAGTTTTTTGAGATACTCAGAACTTAATCTTCTAGACATTTCATCTCATCCTCAATTCAAACCTCTACATCCTCAAATCATAGTCCTCTCCTATGGCAGATTCACTCTTTCTACATGGATTGAAAGCTCATAAATCTAAATTTATCTTGTTCCTATAAAGCTCAACTCAACTACCTCACCTCTCTCCATGGCATCATCTTCCAACACATCAATATCCCAAGGCCATGCATTTTTAGCTTATCTGATTCAGTCTTTACCAGATCCCCTTATTCAAAGCCTCCTCCTAGCGAGATTGATCTTTCCTCTTTTGACCACCATCACTACAGCCAAAAATATGTAAAACATAAAAATAAAATTCTTATCTATAATTTGTAGTTTTCAAAATCAGATCCATCCTTTGGCAATTCATTTCTCAATAAGATTCCCATGTAACAAGCTACCTTTACATAGAATGAAGATCATAGAATTAATGGTGAAGGTAATATCTACTTCGCATCAAGATATCCTCATACCACCTATGCATACAACTCAATCCAAGTTTCTTTCCATTACCAAAATAGCAGTGATGATAGAAGTGTCTTAAATTTAGGTTTGACTTTATTTTTTGTTTTTATGTGTTTAGATTTTTTAGTGATATGTGTCTATTATTTAATTTTTAGTTTATATCTTCATTATGATTTTTGTGTTTAATGTTTTATTTTATTATATATTATTATTTATTTTGTCTTTTAGATTTATAATTAAATTTGTTATTTTTTAGTTGTCAAGAGGTTTTTGAATTTTTTTTTAGATTTTATTACAGCATGTTTTATTATTTAGGTTTTGTTTAAGTGGTATGTGTATTAATTTATGCTATTTTTTAATAAATTTCTTAATTAGTGTGTTAAAATTTTCAAAATCGAAGTGTCAATTATTTTTTTGTCATCTTGTGTTTACTGTGAGTCGATAATTTAATATTGGAGTTAGTGTCATCTTATCAATGTTTGTAGTATGTGTCTTATGTTGTAAAGTTGTAAATAAGTGTATTAAAGGCAAATGAAATTCAAAAAAGTATAGATTATCGTTAAACATTCCATTTTAATGTAATGGATGCATTATCAGTTGAAATTGACATCTATAAGTTTACACTATGGAAGGGTAGGTTGTGGAAAATTATAGTGTGAACTTGTATTTAATGTGAGTATAAATAGGTGAATAATAATAAAATATTATTGTAAGTGATTTGCTATGCAAATCACATAGAGATATTAATAGATTATAAGTTGTTAGAATAACTTAGCTATTCTAAGAGAGTGGTTATAGGACATCTCCTATATAATATAACATCATTTCTTTTGAATATAATTTTGATTTCTTGACCCCCAAAAGTATTATGTGTTATGCTTCTATACTTCTAGATCAGTGTTGGTGATGCAGTAATTCCAAACACTTGCTACCTTGTCCCTTTTTTGGCTACCACTTACTATTCTTTGCATCACTCTCATGCCTCATGCTTTGGTCATCTATAATGTCAACTTGGTTCACTTTGGCATCTATTCTTTGTGTCCATGCTTGTGCTTATTTTTCACCTATGTATTTGCCTTGTTTGACCTCTTGTTTGAGGTTAAACATCTTATTCTCATCACCTATTTATTTTAGTCACTTGGAACATACATATCCATGCCCTTTTTCTCTTCTTGAGGGCTATAATTTGTCCTTCATTTACTCAACCTGAATATCATCCTTTTATTTTTCACATATGCAATCAAAATTAACACTCTGTCATTGTTTTACCTCCAATGACAACTACTGCAAGTTTTTCTCTTCCTTTATGTCTTCATGGATGACCTTTATGTCTTATTGGTGCACCATCTCCTTTGTTTCATCTGTTATACATGGAAATACATCATAGGACTCCTCTTAATATTCATTTTCTAAATTGGATATGCCCTCAATCTCCTTCACTTTGTCTTCTTCAAGAGGTTCTTTCTCTTTGTCATCCTCTTTCTACTTGATGGGTGATATTCTTGACCCATTCTTCATAAAATTTGAGGCCTCATTCTTGCCATTCTCCGATTTTTTCTTCATACCTACAAATTCAAACTTAAAATAAATTTTAACATATAAAATGAGAGACCACATTATCTCTTTAAATATCATTGGCATAGGCATCTTCCATCTCTTCTTGTTTTCACCCTCATGTGCTCTTCTTGGCAGTTCTTTCACCTTATTTTTTTATTCAACGAGAACTCTCTTCTCTATATTTTTGTCTTGTTTCTCACTTGGAAATATATCTCTTCTCATGCCTCTTTGAGATACCTTCTCTTTTTTATTCTTCTCATCTTTCAAGACACTCATCTTGTACCTTCTTCTCACAATTGACTCTAGTGGCCACTTTACCTTTTTAATCAGATTCCATCAAATCCATTGGATTTATTATTCTCTTATGAGTTTCATCATGATCTATATTCTCTCTATACCTTTCCCCAATTCTCTTCTTATGTCTTCCACTTCTATTTCTATATCCATCTTCTCTTTTTCTTTGTTTTATAGGCCTATCTAGACCTTCCTCTTAGCATGTTTCCCAACTTTGTCTCTTAGACATCTTATGGGAATTTCCTCTTCCTTTAGTCCTCTATATATAATCTCTTATTAACTCCTTTAACTCTCTTTTGGATTCCTCTTTCTTCCCTCTTCTCTCTTAGATATTCAATGCTCTCTTTTCATCTCTCTCTTTTCTTGTCTTCTGTTGAGTAGCTTCTTATCCTTATCAAAATACTTTGGGTATTTCTCATTTCTCTTTATCACTCTTATCCTCCTCTATACTGAACTAAATATATCATACCTCCAACCTTCTTCTCCCTCAATTCCCTATAAGGTGTCATCTTATGTATACTTCCTAGCATTATGCATTCATCTCAAATCAACAGCTTGTAAGGAAATAAAAATAAAATTTTACCCAAGTTTACCTTAATTAGATACCAAATGATGTATAGGAATTAGGGAGAAACTTAAAAAACATCAACATTTTTCATTAGCCTTGAAAATTATCCTTCTTAACATGTCATGCATACCTTATCTTTCTCTAGCTTGATGTTATCTCTATAACTTGATCACTATCCTTATTAGATTCTTTCACTTTCCCCCATTTATTTTACTATTTGTATCACTTATTCATGACATATAATAACATTCATGATAGTTACTTACATTTTTTTACCATCTTTAATTCATTCTTTTAACAAACTTGCCCTTATGGTTTCACTAGAGAATCATCCCTTGGGTGTCAAAGACCAAATATTGATTTAGACTTGTAAGACTCAATATCATTTCAGAAAATATTAAAAATGGTCTTATTTGAAATAATAGAACCTTATTCAACCCCTGAGTCATTGCTTAACTTTGTATTCCACAGACAAACCTTAAATTATCCTTATAAGGCTTATAGCTTTTTATTTGGCATTTCTTGTTGTTAGGAGCAACTGACACACCTTATCAAGAAACTAAATACATTTATAATGACCCTTTTGGGCCATAAAAATAATGCATATTTCTCTTGGAATAACTCCCAAGACACAATAAACTTCTTTAAACCAACCCTCAATTAACCATCCAAATTGACAAATCTCCTAGGTTTGGACATTGTATGGACCACGAATTCAAACCAGTGATCATTTTTTATACTCATTTGGCTCCCCCAGCTTAGTCAATCATTTTTTACCCTACTTATTTAGACAAATATGCTTTTTATTTTCTACCCTTACTCTTTTAGGCTCTCCCTAGATGTATTAGTAGCACACAACCCAAAATATATACTTCTCCATACTTGACAACTCTAATTCTTTCTTCATCTCAAGACATAGAGTTGAGTTATTATCAAAAAATTTAATGGGATTAGGAGAAGAACCAATGTAAGGTTTAGAATATAATATATATTTTGAAGTAATGAAATTGGTTGGGGGTTTTGAACAAGGATATGGTTCCTCGTTAGTTTTTGAAACTAGATGAGTGATTGTAGTATTTTTGAGGAGTTGCTCTTCTAAATATGGATTTTTAGGTTTGGTGACTTGATCTTTGTAAGCCAGTTTCTGATGATAATTGACCTTAGCTATATTAATAGATTGAGATTTGTTTTAATATTTATCATAGTTGACATCAATGGCACAAACATCTTTGGTAGTTTGTTAAGAATTAGATGTGGAAAATGGTTTTTGGTTATTAGAATAAGAATATTTAAGAGCTTGTCAATTTTAAGAAGTGGTGTGGTATTATTGATGATGGAGTTGTATCATATATTTTTGATTGAATGAATCACTAAGCATATAAGAGACAACAAATTTGGTAAGCCCTTTATAAGTTTCATGAGAATGACCAATGTCTATGTGGAACCAATAAAATTGGATAAAACCATACCATTTATGAGGATTATTAGAATAAACAAATGTTTTAAAGGTCATTAAGAATTTTTTTGTTTACTAAATAGTTAATGGTAGGTGATAAGATGAGGGATTATCAGCTTTGGCAACTTTTAGTTTAGTTTGATGAGTATTGGCAGTGATTGTGTTAGTATAAGTTTTAAAATATCCCTTAAAGAATTTGGTGTTAGGTTAAAACTACTTCATTAAGAAGTATTGATGCTTAACTTGGTCAATACATTTGTTAAGGATTTGAGGTGTGAAAATTTTAACCTTATATTGAAGATGAGTTAAAGTAGTTATAAAGCGTTTAAATAGATTATCATCAGTCATGCTATGATCGGCCTTATGGGACATAAATTTTCATCATTTGATAAAATCATGAGCTGATTCTATGGGAGATTTCTTAACATTGAAGAAACTTATAAGGAAAGTTTCATGAAGGTCATTGTGTTGAAATTCATTAACTAAAGGATTTACTAAATCCTCTAGTTGTCAGATGGAATGTTGGGGATATTGGTTGTACCATTCCAATACATTACCAATGAAGGTTTTCATTAGAATTTTAATGGTAACAAAAGTGTTTGTTTTGGATCCACTCTTTTTAAATATTTCCAAATGCCTTAAGAAAAGATCTCAGGTATTCAGTTTCATTATACATGATAGTTGGAGATATATTACCAATGTCAATGGAAATGATGAAAGGAGCTAAAGGCTTGTTTTGGATGTTTTGAAGCATCTTTATTCATGATACGTTGGAGAATGACATTTACTGCATGACATATCTAAAAGGTGGAGAAATAATGTTTTGATTAATTTGAGGTATTAGAATTGGAGGTTGATTAGCCATATTGATCACATGATTTTATAAATACATCATTTTAGAGGTGTTAGATGTTTGCATTATGTTCATTCATTTCATGATCAATGCAATAATTTTAACTATATCAATTAGTGGGTTAGAATTTGTAGGATGACTCCCCAAATTGGTATTAGGGAGAGGGTTTTTAAGTGGTGTATTACCAATGGGGTTGTTAGATAGACTTATGTCCATCATTCCCATATTGTGTTGAGATGCTTGAAGATGGAAATTGTCTTGATAGGTACAAAAAGGACTGGATCCACCTACTTCATATTGAGGCATGATTTGGAATATGTTAAAATCCATAGATGAATGAGGGGAAGAAGTTCTCTAAGAGTGAGGTTTCTCTTATAAGGCAAATAAAGGGAGAAAAATAATCTAAATAGTATCTAAATGGATTCAAGTTGTCCAAAAAGATTTTGATAAAGGATTTCATGATGCTTGAGTAAAGGAACATGATTTTAATAAAAAAAGAGATAAGGGATAGAGTAAGGGATAGAGAACAAAGTGGTCCAAATAAAGAAATGTTAGTCAACATGTACAAAATCAACTAGGTTAACTGTGTACTTTTAGACAGAGGCTGAGAAGACTATAGAGTTGACTAGGTTGACTATGTACAACTAGATAAAAGGTAGAAAAGAGTATAAAGTCGATTGGGTTGACTATGTATCACTAGATAGAGGGTAGGATAGAAAGATTAGAGACATAGTTATACTAGTCGACTATGTACTTTAGGTAGGAGAAGGAAAAATTTGTAATACACTGTATCAACCAAAATGATAATGTTATAAAATAGGGGAAAAGTATTGAAAGATAAGTGAAACATGAATGAAAGCAAACACACAAGCAATTGGATCAATGTGAGTGATTCAATTAGAGCACACAACATAAAACCTTACACCAACATTGGCTAATGCAAGTTTTTATAATACAACACACAATGACCAGAGATCAATAAATCAACTGAAAAGTAAATTCTAAATAAGTGGTCATCCTAGGTATTGTTAAGTTACAATAAAGTTTGTAATTAATGTGAGAGAGAATTGACTATAAAAAAGATCTAAAAATGCAATCTATGGATGGTTTCAAGATATTTGGGCTGAAGGAGATCTGTGTTGGTATTGGTAGTGGCTTGGTATTGGGCCCTCCCACCTCACTTCATAATCCTATAGTGATAAGGGTTCAAGGTGCTTTGCCAATATATACCATTAACCACGTATTTATACTTAGCTGGAAAACCAAGTCGGCTTCGCCCTTGATAATAAAATTCAAGTAGGAAGTCCTTAGGAAAACTAGTGTTTAAATGCATTTTGAATGTTATGTAATTTGGTAGTGTATTTAAATGAGTAAAATAGTATAACTAAAATGGTAATTTAAAAAACCACCTATTTAAATTATGTGAGTTACTCTAAGCATGTAAATAACTAAGAAAGGAATTGTGAATCAATTACTAACAAATAGTTGTTAATTCCTTGATTGAGAATAGTATAGAGTCAATTAAAATGACACTATATGCAAATGGTATAGAAAAAAATTTAATTTGTCATTACTATTCTATAGAACCAAGGTCTTTAATAGCATAGTTGAATAGGTTAACTATGTCTCTTAGACAAAAGACAAACTATAAAACTAAGTCAACCAGGTCGACTTAGTTTGTTGTAAGGTTGAAATTTTGAATACTAATAACTTGTGAAAAACAAAAATGAAGAAATTACTAAAAATATAGAGAGGGAAAAGAGAGGAACCTTGGTGGGATTTAATATGGTTAAGATTGCAAATTTTATGCTGAAGTGTCTGAATTTTTGCTTTAAAATTTTATAACTAAGTCAATTGGTTCGATCAAGTTTTGAAAAACCTTGTGTGTTGAAGAAGAATAAGATGAGAAACTAAAATTGTTTTATAGTTTTTCTTTGTATTGTATGTTAGCAGAAATAATAAGATGACAAAAATAACCTATTTGAGAGTGTTTGTTGATTGGTATGCTGAAAGAAAGAATTAGATGACAAAGTCAACCTGTTCAACTTTGTATGCTAATATATAACTAAAGAAGAGTATTATTTTTACCTATTTGATTAATAAAATTATATCTGATGAAGACCTACAAAAATAAATAATAGTCATTTTTATGCAACTATGTTTTAAACCTACGCATAGAAAGTTATAACTATACTGATCGGTTCAATACAGTAATACAAGTACTAAAAAATATAATAATATGATAGAAATTATGGCTTGAAATAAAATATTCAATTGTTAAATTCATGTCAAGTTAACCAAAATATATATAAAAGGAAATGTAGTAGATCTATAGATCAATCTTAGCTCAAAGAAGATAAATCCTACTTACACTTTCGATTGTGTATACAATAGATATTCAGATTCATGATCAAGATGGATCACCTATAGAAGAGATATTTTACCATAATAAATTCATTACGAAGGGTTCTAAAGCATCCAATCAAGTAAAACTATGCAATAAACCTAACTAGGTCTTATGTTTTCATATTCATTAAACTAATAAAAGTATATCAAAGTCTAATATAGTGCTCACCAAAGCTTATGGCATAAAGTTGAGGTAACAAAAATGAAAAGTAAACATGCATAAGATAATCATAATAAATCTATGTATAGGGAAAAAACCTAATACATAGAGAGAATAATATATTCAAAATCCATTATTTATGCTACTTTTATATACTAAACAGAGGAGCAAAGTTAGAGATACTTATCTTGAAGGTGAATCCATCGAGACTCAACCTCTCCCTTGGCTAAAAGTGATTTGAAAGAGGTTGTTATGGTTTTTTAGGATCATTAAAAAATGCCAAAGCATCTAAGACTTCTCCACAAGACAAGATTCTTCTCCAAGTAGAAACCTTAAGTTAAGACTCCTCAAGTAGAATGACAGAAGAGGAAATTGTAAAGAAGTGAAAAGGAATAATTAACTCTTGATTTATCCCTAATAATGGTGAAATAGATGTGTTTATATAGATGGACCTAACCCTAATCCTTTCCAAAGGTTTAGGTCGACAAGGTCAACCTAGTGACCTAGTATCGTTATTGACAAAAACAATTTAGGTCATAATCTAGGTCAAACATGGGATGACCTAGACCCTAATAAGTTTTATAAATTAGAGTATAAGGTTGATGGAATTGAGAGTGTAACTCAAATCATCAAAAATGATTTTAGGCTAGGGAAGGGCTAATGAAGGTGATAAATGACTAGAGGGTGTAAATTAGAAGGCAAAGCTTAGGTGAATGTTTTTAAGAGATAGGCATGTAGATAACAAGTGGTAGTAAGGGACAACAATCCTCTGAAGCATCAGTGATTTGCCTACCCCTTTCCCAATGCACACCTTAAGGCATGCACTTAGATAAATTCAGACTCGAGAAAGGTTCTTGAAAGATAGAAAGCATCAATAATTGATAAAGTTTTAAAATATTATGTGTATATAGAATTAACTATTTGTTTTAATTAGCTCTAAAAGTAAAGAAGTTCTAGGCTCTTCTTCAATGTTTAAAGCACTATTGTTCTTAGGCAATATCTGTTATTCTTATATATATCAGATAATACATGTGCATATCTTTAAATTCAATATTATACTTTTGTATTAATTATTAATACTCTTTTTAGTTTCTCCATGATAGAGCATCTAATTAAATTTGATTTATCATTAAACTCATTACAACACTTATTGGTGCATATGTAAAAAGCTTAAAGGTCTAACCTTGCCCTCTTCACTGTTTTATTTAAATTCTAAGGTACAACGTTCATTGCTCATTTCAAAATCCAATTGTAAATATAACGATGGTCAATAGAATATAGATACAAAGGGATCAGTTATGAATAAATATTACTAGTGATAGGAAACTTAATTACATGGTCTGTTTAAGATAATTGTTAAAGTTCATTTGTTGATTATGAATAATTAAGCATTACTTCTTTGACATATACTATTAACTTATTTATATTTATTTTTATTGATCCTTACTTAACATTCATTCTTGTAATAGATTTAATATTACAAATTTATAGACAAAGTGAACTATAAATAATTTTTTCTATTTAAATAGAGACTAACCACTACATAGCCCTTGCTAATCTAGTTTTATGTATGATAAATTGAATATAAATATAACTTTGTGAAAAAAAAGGTATGCATGAGAAATAATAATAAATTTAAATATTCACAATGATCAAATATATGAGGATCATAGAATATGACCTAAACATCAATCCAAAAACATGCACACACTGATTCCAAAAATATTCTCTTACATTTATATTATATTTTCATAATAAAGAGCTAACATATATTATATTATATTTTCATAATAAAAAACAAACAAATATAATGCACTTAACATAGGGCATATAGGCATCATAGTAGTCCACGATAAAAAGCTTTTTCAATGCAATGGCCTATACTAAGAGTCCAATATTTTATTATTTTAAGAGTAATAATATTTTTATAGTTTATTTTGAATGTAAGAGAATGTTTTCTGAATTATTGTGTATATGTTTTTGATAGATATTTTGTATTATATTATGTGATCCATTATTTTATTTTCATCTTTAATTTATGTTGAATAAAAGAGAATATTTTTGGAATCATTGTGTGCACATTTTTTTTTATCAATGTTTCAGATTACACACTATAATTTATTATTATATTCTCATCCTAATGATAATTCTTAGATTATGATAAAAAAATATCAATGAAAAAATGTTTACATGTTAATTCAAAAAATATTCCCTTATATTTCTATAATGTTTTCATAATGAATAACAAACATATATAATTCTAAATAAAAAATGAATTTATATTATTTTTCATAATAAATACCAAACAAATATAATTTTCAATGGTTGAAGACACAAATCTCATCCACAGAAAGGCCCTCAAGTTGTTTTTCTATGTGTTGGGTTGTGATGGCACTCTTTTATGGGCCATACATATTTTCATCCAAGTTACTGGAGGGTGGAAATTTTTGTATTAAAAAATTGAATGCTCTCATTTTATTAAGAAAGAAAATTAAGTGGAGGATTCCTTGCCTTTACAGTGATAATTTTAAAATTCACTGATTTACATAGACAAATTGATTTTTATGCATCAATATGGCCTGGAAGGATAAAATTAATGATATAACAAATTTATATTTTAGAATTTAATTTTTCACCTAAAAACATTGAATTACCATTGGATTCACACCTGCAAGTTTTTGGCATGTAAATTCTTCATCTTTTCTCCATTAATACTCATAGTTACGGTGCAAAATGTTCATTCAATTCTTTTTATAAGCTATACACTATATTAAGAGTAATGGTGTTTCTACAGTCCATCTTGAATTCATGAATATGTTTTTGAAATCATTGTGTGCACATTTTTTATCAAAAATTTAGATCATACTGTGATCCATCATCAAAATTAAAATTACAAAGTATGATCCCAAATATCAATCCAAAAACATACACACAATAATTTCAAAAACAAAGTATCTTATAAGATTTTTAAAAGTAGGATGGATTCTTAAACAATTTTTATTATAATAATGAAAAAAGTACCTTATTGGTGAAGAAAACACATTGATTCTGGTTGAGATGAAAAGGGGTTATCTAGGAATTGGAATGGAAATAAACTTTACCCAAACCTGGAAAAGAAATGGTGAGATCCTTAATAAATAACTCTTGTACATGCATATTTTTAATGAGGAATGCACCAAGAAATACAAGGGCAGAGTTCCATTTGACTTTGATACTGTAGCGTGTGGTGCTTGCAATTGGTCCATCAAAGGGTTTCCACTAAAAATAAGAGGATTCACCAGCCATTTTTCTTGTTCCTATTTCTACATATAACATGTCACATACAATTGTTTAGACCTAAAAATAAGATAAAGTAATCATGAATGATAACTTGGAAAAATGTTTATCCACAACATTATAGTTGCATTGTATTTATTTTATTAGTTACTATGTTTCTTACACCCATTTTTATCTACTGGAGCTGAGTAAACTAGGAAAGGTAGTATCTAAGTTTCTTTGATGTCATTAGTTTCCCCTCATAATCTCCCAAAATATAGGGTTAGCTTGTAAATATAAGGTAAGCAAGAAGCCTGAAGTCTATCCAAAAATGATTTTTCTAAGCTTTAGTAGTCACTGAATATTTATCCATTTACTCACAATTTGATAAAGTAGATAGCGGATTTATAATGTTAAGTAAGTATATATTTAAATTAGTAAGCTCTTTTGGTTAAGCAACTATGAGTAAAGGGCATTTACGCTATAAAATTTTTTAAGACATGACCCTGGTCTTAACCACTTGACCATCCATATTAAATATCTAGAAAGATTTGTACTAAAATATGGACAAAGATGCCAATATTCTATGTAATTCAATGATCTCATATAATACATGTATTAGCAGATTTATATTGAAATATGGGTAGAGATGCCAAAATTTGATGTAATTCAATGATTCAATATAATATAGATATTTAAAAGGTATTGAAATATGGACATAAATAAAAACACTTTATATAATTTAATAATTTCATATAACACCTTTAAGATTTTTTTAAAAAATATAGATTACAAAATGATTCCTAAATAATTGAATATCTATTTATATCTATATATTATTAATATAAATTAAATATATAATGATATATTAGTATTTTTTTTAAAAGAACAACTCCTATATATAGCATATTAAAACTAAAGTTACCATGATCAACATGGTCACTGCTCACAAACTTAAGTGACACTCTTTTGCCTATCAAATCAGAAACATAATCAACTAGTGTTACAAAGTAGTCTATAAGGTTTAGAGAAGCTACCTTCTATAGTACCACATCATGGTGGATATGAAACTCTTTTTATTTTATAGTTTGGGTTTCAATGAGAATGTTTGATTTTAAGGCAAAGCTTTTATTGCATTTCCTAGATCTAAAAATCTACTAGCCTAATCTTGTCAATGAAACCTATTTGAATCACTTATAATGGCTTATATTTTTTCAGCATCTTGTCTTGAGCAAAAGAGAGTAAAATATTCCTTGGTCACTTTATCTCCTACCTTCAACCAGTTCATCCTTGTTCAGAGTTAGGCTCTTCTAACCTTATAAGCTTCTATAACCTAGATCTTGTGCCTTCATATGGTAGCTTGAGTTCAAAAATGTGAGTTTAAATGCATATCTTCTAACTTCTATAAAACCCTAAGGTATTCATAGTTTGTAGCATTATTAATGTGCTATCTAAAAATTGTGCTTGTTTTCCATATATCCACAAGAAGGAAGTTGTGTAGGTTATAACTTCATACCACCACTCAATCCAACCAATGTCCCATGTGGGTATGGGGGTTAGGTTCCAAAACCTGGTGATGTGTTACATGGTCTACTCATGCTTGAGATGGGTAGTGTTGAGTTTAAATTGGGAACCACTAGGTTTAACCTAAGGAGAGGTCCAATTTATGTAAAAAGAAATTGGGATGGTGGATAGACAAAAAAGAGTCTGAAATGATAGAAACATGTCACTCATGGATAGGGGCAAAAACTAAAAGATCTTGCTTAGTAAGGAGGGAACAGTCAAGGCATTTTAGGACTTGATATTCTCCTTGATGAAATTTGGACCAAGTGCACCATGAAAAATTTGAATTGCCCCTTTTATGATGATTTGGGTTGAAGACCCCAAGTTTATTTCGCATATAGAACCAAAGTTATCATTTCTTGCACACCATCTGATGGGGAGGTGATCTTATTTCTCTTCCTTAAAATTAATCATGTTAACATCACCACATAGAATCCAATGCACATCTAGGAAGGAATTAACCAACCATCTCTAACATAGGGTGCATTCCACAACATTATTAGATGCATATAGATTGACAACGCCAATGATGTGATTATAAAATTCAAAAAGAGTCTAGACCACCTAGTGGGTGGGGTCAAAACTTAAAGAAATTATATTTTGAAACAATTTATGTACCAACAGGGTGACACCTCACCCACAACCAGACTCATGACAGGTGAACTGACCAAGTGCCCAAGGATAGATAGTGTGAACTACAGACTGAAGCAAAAAAACATAAATTTTGACATCTTGCATGCATAAAACTTTCATTTGAGAAAAATGATGACAATTATTCTTGATCATATACATACAAGTTAGATCAATGAGTCCTTGAACATTCCAAGAATAAACTATCATTGGGAAACATCTAAATTCATATCATTTCCCTTTGAGAGGTCTAAGAGGGTTGGGAACCAATTGAAAGTTGAGCTTGGAAGAACATATTCTCCAAGATTGAAGGGTTTCCTTTTATTTGGCACATATTCCTCATCTATAGAGTGAGAAGGACTACATGAGTGGTATATGATAGCCTTGTAGTTGAGGGTTACAAGCCCCATATCTGAAATTTTCTATCTAACACCTTATTAGATCATTGCCACATGTAGATTTTCCATGGATATCATCACTTTTTCTAATGTTTTGGAAGGCCTCTAATTTTTTTGGTTATCCTCATTTTTATTGCGAAAGTAAGATTAGGTCATTCATTTTATGTGTTTGACGACTTAAATGAGATTTCCATTAAAGAAAATAATAAATTAATTTAGAAGGAAAATTATTGACTACCAAAATTTAAAATTAATGTCAATAATCAAGAAAGCCTACACTGAGTTGATTTTTTTCTTTATAAACATAAAATAAACATATTAGAGAGCATGCAATAATACCTTCCAAATTTGAGTGTAGTTTTATATTATAAATGTAAACAAGCATTTTATTTTCTCGCCTTACTTATCAATCTTATAATGATAAGACCATTTGTACAATGCCTCCACCTTATTGATGACCTCCTTGACAAACTCAAAATTAATTTCTTTCTTTGAACACTTAATCACCTATGACATCTCATTTAAATTCACATTATTACCTTTAAACTTACTCATTATAGTCCTCTACCACCCTTACTTCTATACACTTATGTATTTTTATCTGAAAAAATATTAACCCTTCTTTCACTTCTTCACTACACTATCTATTTTTGTATTGAATACATTTATAAAAACTCTGTAGCTAATGAAAATCAAAATTTTATCATTATTTAAATATCACATCTCATATCAGTGGAATGTGTATTTTGGATTCAAACTACTACCTTGCAATTGCTATCGGTAAATGAACCTAATTAAGATCAACACTTAAAACCTCGACAAATGCACTAGCCAAAAATTGTAGTGATTTAATCCCATGACTGTGTTAACATTTTTCACCATAAAATTCATAATTTGTAACTATGCGAGGTTTTAATGTCCACATGTCATTCACCTTTTCAAAAAGATGCAATAGCATATTCGCAAAAAAGGGTCAAAATACTTGGCTCCTTTACCAACGGATTTGACATCAAGGGTGCCACAAAATATATTGTTGTCAAATATGATATGAGAACATTCCATGGATTTCCCAAACACTATTTTTTTCAAATTTACGTTTGAAAAGATATTTTAGATAATTTGGAACCATCTTTGTTTTTCATCCCGCTAACATAATATATGTAAATATGTATGCAAACCGTAATAAAATACCTTTTGATATCATCTAACTTTACTTCACTGTGACACTCTTTTAACGGAGGCAATGGAATGATGAGATGTCAGATGATGATTTCAATTGCACATGAAACATAAAAGTCAAGGAGGAGTCGCATCATATTTAAGATAGGCTATGTAAGTCATTAACATTACAAATATGTATGGGTCCCCATCTTAAATAGGTCCATATGATTTGCACGTGAATAATTCAAGCTACTATTGAAAGTTATTAACATTGCAAATACGTATAGGTCTCATATTAAATAGACACATAAGGTTCGTCCCTAAATAATTTAAAATACTATTGAAAGTTGTTAACATTACAATTACATATAGGGTCCCCATCTTAAATAAACACATCACACATGTATAATTCAAGCTACATTTGAAATTCGATAAGATTACAATTACATATAGGGTCCCCATCTTAAATAGACACATAAGGTTTGCATATAAATAATTCAAGCTACCAATAAAAATTGTTAACATTATAAATACGTATAGGCCTTTCCTTAAATAGGCATATAAGAATCGTACATAAATAATTCAAATTATCATTAAAAATGATTAACATTACAAATACGGAAAAAGTCCTCTTTTAAATAGATACATATGATCCACACATAAATACTTAAACCACATCTTTATTTTATTTTATTTTTATTTTTATTTTTTTTGGGTTGCCTTATTATCCAAACATTTCTGATTAGCTTCCCACAATTAAAATATTTACCTTATATCTGATTTTATGACAAATGTGACAAATACGTTGTAAGAATGAAATTATTTTAGCTAAAGTAAATACATAAGCAAACCTTAATAAAATACCTTTTGATATCATCAGACTGCGCTTCACCAGCACTCTTTAATGGAGATGATAAAATGATTAAAACACAATTAAATTTTTTATCTTATATTTTATTTTTAAATATACATATAAAATCTGAACATAAATAATTAAAATATAATTTTTTAACCTTAAAAAAAAACATTTCTGATTAACTTTGAAAATATATATATATATATATATATATAT
The DNA here is from genome assembly GCA_037957365.1 of Torreya grandis. Lineage (NCBI taxonomy): Eukaryota > Viridiplantae > Streptophyta > Pinopsida > Cupressales > Taxaceae > Torreya > Torreya grandis. The sequence goes on from JARHVA010008290.1 coordinate 503,789, forward strand.
ATATATTCTCTTATATCCCATTTTTAAATAAAAATATAAACTCCACACATGAATAAAATACCCTCTATATCATTCAGATTGCACTTCACCGACAGATAGGGCAAATACGCTGTAAAAAAGAAATTATTTTAGCTTAAGGTAAATACGCAGGCAGACCGTGATACCATCAGACTGCACTTCACCGACACTCTTTAACGGAGGCGATCGACGATCAAATGATGAGATGTCAGATGCACGAAAGATAGAATTAAGGAGGAGTCGCATCATATTTAAGAAGGGCTGCGTAAGTCTCTGACAAGGCACTAAATACGTGTCATTCAAGTGCTCCACACAGTCCACATGGCACGAGCAGGAGAAATACATAGAAAGCTATTTTGTTTTCACACTTCAAAATATTAGTAAAAATATTTTAAAGACTCGTGTCCACTTTTGAATGTTGTTATTTTAACCATGTTTTCATGTTTGGAGAACAATACAATCTTCAATGATATTTGATAAATTTCAATTGGAAATTCTTCCTTTTCTCATTGGTTTTATTATTATTTTAGAATCTCTTTCAATTTCAAGCTTCTTCTAGCCATTCAAACTGTTTGATTGTGAGTCCTCTTCAAAGATATTTTGAATCTGTGAAATTTTTGGCGCACTTCCCAAGGGCCTCAATGTACCTTAAGATGGGTTCTCGTTTGACATTTTTGAAAATACCTCCAACACCTATGCAACTTGTGTTGCCTTTAGTGGCAACATTAAAGTTTAGATTATAGTTTGCACCTTACGAATGACTCGATCCATTAGTTCTCTTGGCTTTGTTGTTTCTACCAACCCCCTTATGAAGAATACCAAAGAGTAGATCTTTCCAATTTTCCATATTCATGCCATCTTTTGGAAATATTATGCCGATTCTCCTTATTCAATATCTATTTTCAAATTCCATCTTCATTTTTTTTTCTTTGTTAATTTCCTATAAATTGTACACTTTCTTCACCTTCCATTTGTTTTGATAAAGTGGTTTATGTCACTTCCTTGTGATACATAATTTTGTACTTGCATTGTGATAAAGTCCAATTGGTTCCCAATCATTTGTATGACCCATTCTTTTAATTTTCATTTTAATTTTTTTAATTGATTTTTTACAATGTCATCTAACATGATCAAGAATGTTTTCATAAGATAGTTATGAGTTTGTTCTAATGTATAGATCCTCTCCATGTCTCTTAGTATATATACCATGTTTTATACTATGGCTGTAAATGATCACATCTACAAAAAGTAAGAATAAGTATAATAAGAAAAGGATGCATGGACGTGCTTCCATTCAATCCTCAAAATTTGAAGAAAACATATTTCAAATTAAATGAATAACAAGTGAAAGAAGAAGTGTATGGATGGATAGTCCTCCATTTGGTCCTCAAGATTTGAAGAAAACATACTTTAATGTAATATAAATGAGTTCATATTTCATCGCATGATATGTATTTCTATTCATGTTTCAAGGGTGAAACATGCTAAGGGAGGGGTGATGGGGAGGAGGGGAGGACAATGTGGCGTACATCCACTTAATGGTATATTATATGGAGTCATATGAGTAATTTGAGGTATTTAATATACTTTGAAATCAGTTGTCCTATATTTAGATTAGTGGTATACCTACTCATAACTTGTAGCATTTATTATATTAGATAATAAGTTGGCATACATTAAGATTAGTAATATACCCATTCATATGAATAACTTATGGTATTTATTATATTACAGAATGAGACAACCTACAATGGAAAAATATCATTGTGTAAGGTATCAAGGAAAAATATGATAATTGAAATGTATTATATAATAAGGAGGTTGCGCCCTCAAAGAGGTCTACCATAGTAGATTGATTTCTTCTCAATAAGGAATATTGATTAAAGGTATATCTTAATATAATTCATATTTGGTCATTGGGCCCACATATATCTAGACTTTTACAATATATATCTTTCTACATATTATTTAGTGCATTTTTTGATATTATATGTGAGGCTGATAGCATATCCTTAGAATATTGTCTGCATAAAAAGAAATAACATGTTTGTGCAATAATTATGGAGTAGTTTCTAACCTACACTTGAGACTACTCCTATTTATCCCTTGAATGTTTCTAATTTGCTTGTTGGAGGCTTTATTTCTACATTCTATGATGATGTTATTATTCCTAGTGCTCCTAAATAACTCCTTTTATGCCTCCATATTAAGTTAATCCTCTTATCCCTTTACACCTTGAGGCTTAAAATGTTCCTCCTACTATTAATACAATGATTAATTTGTTCTTATAATTTGCTTATTGGTCTTGAACATAGTCAAAATACAATCATGCCTCCATTACTACTAATGTTAGTCTTAGAAAGGCCTCCATTTCTTTGTGCATGTCTATAAATGCTAACTATGCTTCACACACACACACACACACACACACACACACACACACACACACACACACACACACACACACACACACACACACACACACACACACACACACACACACACACACACACACACACACACACACACACACACACACACACACACACACACACACACACACACACACCCCTAGTCGTTCATCCACAGATCTATTTATTCAAAAAAAAAACTTGATTTTATATAATTAAGAGTTACATAACTATTTGAGACATTTCAAAAATCTATTCACGTGGTTTCATCTCATGATATATTACAAAACCCATTGGCTACATAGGTACTAGTTCATCCATTGATACCTTATTTTTTAGTGCCTAAATTTGATTTATATAATGGCAATAGTGATCCGTTGCTTCATATTTAGACCAAATTTACGTCATGTTTTCATTTTTTCACAATGATTTAGTTATGGCCAAGGTCTTTTGTATAAGTATAATGGATTATCTCCTAGATTTGTTATATGTCCTTACAAAGGGCTATATGTGTCAATTCAATGATTTAGCCAATATGGTTTTAGCTCAATTTTATATGAATATTAGTCAAAGTGTCACGATTTATTTAATTTATCAAATCAATTGATGACGTAGAAATTATGTTGATAATTATGTGCTTGGACTCAAAACTATGCTTATTAAAAATGTCATATCAAATCTTTGATGGTGAGCTTACAATTATTTTTCAAATCATTTGCTTACACCACTTAAATATGGAGTTGTAAACACAACTAAGAAATATTTTGACAAAATTTGTGACATTATTTTCAACATTAAGATTCAACTTGTAGAGATCAACATACTTTAGTATATATCTACTACCATTATATTATTATCTCTATATCTACTACCACCAAATATCATGGCCAAACAACATTTAAAGTAAAGACTAATGATGTGCCTATCTTTCAAGCTAAGAATGAAGCCAAAACCATAAACGTAGTTTCAAAACTGATTAATGGGGTAGTCATATCATATTCAACAAGCAAACAAAAATTCAAAAGGTGATCTAACCCTCTTCATAACGTTCTTAAAAACCTTTTTGAGTGTAATTTGATTACTCTGCTTGAGAAATTTCAAATAGATATATCTTGAGCCTTGCCATCAATACATGATGACAACTAATATTTACATTACCATAGACCTTCAGAATGCTAAAAACTATGACATAATATTCAATATTTAATCGATACTAACATCATTCAAATTTAAGTCCATAATTCTACATTGAATGAATATTTTTTAGCTTTTTTAATTCACACTTACAAATATTGAATCTTTGAATTCCAAATCATGACACTAAGAAGTAAGAAAACATTCATATAATGAAAACATCTAAATTACATCATTCAACTATTACACATGAACGTGATATTGATTATATTATTGGCATGGTTTATAGGTATCAATGAAAAGCGCCTTGTATTACATTCTATGACAATAAGATACTGCACAATTATTTAAACAATTGTTCTCTTTACATACATGGTTTCTTTGATTATCATCTTTTGATCACATGTGACATTATGATTGACAATGGTTATAGATAATTGTAATTATTATTCCTATCTATGAGGATACACTAATTAGTGATATTTACTTGATATGACTATGATACTTATGAGCTATGACAACATTGCACGTACACCACAAGGTGGTATTATTTTACAAATTTCAATAGGTCTTCAAGCCCTATTAGTTATACTCTACTCAATATATGATATTGGTGGTTATAACCAATTTTTTGGATGTCCATGGATTAATTAGATAAGAGTAATACCATCCACACTAGATCATTGTATCAAGATTGTGAATAATAACTAAATACATACCATTTCTGGAAAAAATTATGAGCTACCTGTCCAACATCAAACCACATGTGTGATCATCTAGAGTGATTCCTAAATAACAAATAATTCAAACTCATGGTAATTTCTTAATTTTGACAACCATCAATGATGGTTCCCACAAAATTCTTATATGTGACATTACCTCCTAGAACTGAGATTCTTATAGTTGTACTTTCAAGACCTTCAATACATACCAATCCCCGTTCTGAGATTGGTTTACAACCTCTTGCAATAGATCATATTTGAGCACTTGAGGAGATTGTAGTTTCAAAAAATATTAAAAGATTTACAAAAAATGCAACTAATAAAAAATAATCCCTCAACAATTTTTATGTCATTTAAGCTTGCAATTACATTGATAGACATCTTGCATTCATAGTATGGATAGTGGTAGAGTGTAATGTTCGTGAGATATTAACAATTAATAGTCAAACTTAAATTTGACATCTATTTGATCATCATAAATGATTTCCAATCTTATGCTTAATATCCATTTCACCATCATAACATATTTTTAATTTTAAATTTGACATCTGAATTTTTTTATTTATTACACAGACATTTTCATGGTGGGAACTCACCAAATATTTGTCTAGCATCCTATTTGATCACTACCATGTGTAGAGTTGACATAAATATAATCATTTTTTCTACTAAAGTTTTAAAAGGCCTCTAAATTTTTTTGCTATGGCTAGCCTCCTTTTTATTCTGAAAGTCAGATCAGGTCATTTAATTTATGTGATCGATGACTTAAATTAAATTCCAATTAAATAAAAAAAATTAGATGGAAAATTATTGACTATGAAAAATGAAAATTGAAAATTAAAGTCAATAATCAAGAAAGACTACATTGAGTTGATTTTTTGGCCATTAACATAAAATAAATATATTAAAGAGCATCCAATAATACCTTTCAAATTTGAGTGTAATTCTATATTATAATTGTAAATAGGTATTTTATTTTCTCACCTTATTTGTCAAGCTTGTAATGATGAGGTCATATACAAAATGCCTCCACCTTATCGATTACTTCCTTGACAAAATTTAAATTAATTGTTTTCTTTAGACATTTCTTTACCCACAAGATCTCATTTAAATTTACACTAATAATTTTAACCTTACACTTTGTAGTCCCTCTATCACGCTTACTTCCAAACACTTATGTATTTTTGTTTGCGAAAATTTTAACCTTTGTTTCGCTTCTTCACTATACTATACTATTTTTGTATTGAATATATATACAAAGACTTTGTAACTGATGAAAAGTGAAAGGATATCATTCTTTAATCAAATGCATGGAAGATGCATCTCTTATTAGTAGAATGTGTATTTGAGTTTCAAACCGTTATCTTGAAATTATTCTTGGCAACTGGACTTAATTAAGTTCAATGCTCAAAACCTCGATAAATGCACTAGCCAAAACTTGTAATGATTCAATCCCATGACCGACTTAACTTTTTTCACCATAAAATTTGAAATGTTTAATTATGTGAAGTTTTAATGTCCACATATAATTCCATTTGTCAAAAATATGTGATTATATATAGTAACAAATACCCAAAACACTTGACTCCTTTACCAGCGAACTCAACATCCAAGGTGCCACCAAAAATTTTGTTATTGAATATGATATAAAATATATTGTTATTGATTTTGTCAAATTTACATATGAAAATAGATTATTAGATAATTTGGGCCATCTTTGTTTTTCCTCCCGCTAATATCCACTCCCTTAAAATGTCCACTCTGAGACCAGGGACAAATTTCAATTTGTGAGAAATCGTTACTCGAATTTATAGAATAATTTGGGGAGTCCTTCGGGTCTTCCAGTGAAGGACATTCCGGGCTCTTACGGCCTGCCCTTAGTTGGCGCTATCGTCGACCGGTTCAAATATTTCGTCATGGAAGGCGTGGAGACATTTTTCAAGATTTTTCATTGTCCCAGAACAAGCAACATTTGGATTTATGCTAATACATAATAGAACATAATTTGTTATAAATGATCAGATTCATGCACATAACTGAAGATAAAAATTTAAAAACTCGGTCTACATTATTGATCATATGGTTAGGTTTAAATGTGTATGAAAAATGTATTCTCGTTGCAAATAAAAAATTGCTAAGAATGATAATTACCCATCATCCATTCTAGTAAACAATAGCGGAAACAGTTATTAGCTTGTAAGCTAAATAAGCACTAAACTAAACACGTTAAGGAATAGTTTATTGTGCTTATATTTAGAAGTTTGCATCTAACACTCAAAATATCACAACGATAGCTTCATCCCATATTTGAGTTTAAAATTAACTGAAGAATAAAGATAATAAGTCTGAGCTAATATGATAATTTTGTATATGCAACAAGGGAAAAAATTATTATAGCATAACAGACAATTTCATGAAAGATAGTGAAATTACTCATTGCATCCATTATCTTTTATTGGACTTGTCATATTACCCAAAATAATGTCAGGAGCTTGTTATGTTGATACAAGCGAGCTATGATTTTGATTTTCATATGTAATAATTTCAAAACCAATCAACTTTTTGGGCTTTGAGAATTGCTTGTGAAATAACTTTCAAAAAAAAAAGTGAATTGGTTCTGGACATAGACAATTGCACAACACAAACATTAAGAGCTATCAATATTAGTGAATGCATTAATAACATTTTCATGACAGAGACTAGACATGCCTAGAGATAAATGCTTTTTACAAAGTATACTACTTATAACTTCATTTTTAGTAATAGTTAGTGGCTTTATAGCAGTAAACCTATTTCTTAATTACAATATGGATAAAGCATCAACAAAGATCATAGGATTTCTGGCAGCAATTGGGTCGGTATTGGCCTAAGTGTATGCAATGCTTTGTGATTATGGCTATATTTTTTTCTTTTGACAAGTCAATAACTAACAATGCTATTGTTAAAAAACATATTAAATATAAATATGAAAATTATTTCGGATTTGTCTCCATATCATAGAGCGTAAAACATAGTTCATATCTTTTGTATACATTAACTAGATTCATGTCAAGAATTTGTAAATATTCAAATCCCATTGCATATAATGTTGTTTATAGAAGATCCTAACACATAATCCATGACTTATGTGCGTGTTTTTACACACGCGCGTACGCACGTGCATGCGCACACACACACAGATATGCATATATATGTGCATATATACTTCACAAATAGTTTAGCAGATGACATGATAAATGAGTACAACATGCAATGTATGGATTGAAGCAATGGCACTAGAAATGTGAAAATGGTGATTGATTCAATGTCATTGCATTATAAAGCTTATAAGTTTTTTTGAAACCTACCTAGTTATGAATAAAATTGCATTTGATTTTAAAATTAATCAATACTTTGTTCTATGTTTAAATTCATTTTATGGTATAACAATTATAATGTTGTACTCTATTCCACCATTATTAATGTGCAAGTTAAAATGCGTACTTGTTTGTTGCTATCTTGTTAATAAAGGTTTGAATCAGCTGACTAGGAATGAATGATCAGATGCTTTGATATTAACAATTTTGGAATTACATGTAAGTTCATTTTTTTTGCAAATCATAGAAATGTTTCGCATAATTAACTTGACAACCAACATAATAAAAAACTCTAGCATCCCCTCTTTCATATTTTGTTTTCTCCAAGATCATGAAATGTTAAAAATAAATACTTTTGCGACGAGCTACATACGATTCAATTTTTTTAATTAATCTATTACCAATGTTAATTTTTATTGTCGTCTATCCATGAAAATGAATGAAATAAATGTGTAGTATTATTGCCCTAATTGGGAAAGTTAGATTTATGACATGGATAGAACATAAACTATAATAATATCTCCTTTAAATAATGTATGAAATTGAACATACATTACAAATCAATAAATGACCACCTAACATTATTGGGTCAAATAACATTAATCAAAATGATTTTTTGTTAAAGTTCTTGGTCTACATAGCAGAGTGAATAAAGATTTAAACATTGATATAATTACAACACATGCATACACATTTACTAACCATGCTCTTTACTATTTGACTAAACATGTACTAGGAACTCAAAGGCAATATAATGATTTTCTTTAGAGTAAGGGCTTTTTTACCAAATGATGAATGCATGAGCAAGTCTTTAGTTATATTATATCCTACATGTATATAACAACTTTTCCATGGTCTTGATTTTATACAGAGACCAAAAAATTATGATTCAATAAAAAAAATGTTTTAAATATTTATTTCATAGTCTATTCACCTTTTCTTGAAAGTGGATATTGTTTTTGGAAAAATATCTATATTTATAGTGTGTTATTTCTTATTTACAAGGTAGGAACATTTATTTACCTTTGAGAAGGTATTTGGCTATCATTGTAAACAAGAATAGGTTTTTGTCAAGATTTCTTAGATTTTTCAAAGTGATCTCAATGGATACAAGATATATTCATATTGTTTCATTTGTCTTGCTCCCCTTGAGGGTCTTATTCAACCATATATATTTATTCTATTATAAAGACCTGATCTGAATAATTTATTTAATTAAGTTATTTCTAGTTATTTGATTTACGTTTATGTGGAAAACAAGAATTTATTACATAAAAAAATATAGTTACTTAATAGGTTTTTCATCTATAATAGAAAGACTAGAGTGTAACTACACTGCTGAGATTTGAAGTTTCATTTAAAGCATTCTTAGTTGAATCATGCATAGTAGTTCAGATTGATATTACTGTTATTAATTAAATTATTCCCAAAATTATCTTTTATAATATACATGGTCAATCCTACCAACAAATTTCTCCTCAAGTTGGCAACCCAATAACATGTCCTTGTATTGGTTGAATAAACCTAGAGCTAGTTTCTTTTCAAGCAGCTGAATGGGGTATTATGGATATGTTGACAAATAGAACATTAATAGAGGTGTGAAACTATACATTTATATTTATTATTTTTATCTTCACACCTTGTATTTCTTTTAATTTTGTGCTAGTTTTTTAGGGTGTCTTTCCATGCACAAGTCTATTACCTGTATTGAGGATTGGCCTTTTCTGCTTTCACATGGCATTTTGTTAAAGATCTATATTTAGCTTAATTTTGAGATGTAATAAATATAATTTGTATGTATCTTGGAGTATGAATATATGACTCTTATGTCCATTTATATGTGTAGGTTTAATTTTTCATTAATAATTATGGTCTTGATTGGTGTTGTTATGTTATGGTTAGTGTATTGGCTATAGAGGTTATGGTGGTTGGCCAAAAGGGGCAAGGATTTTTTATCTTGTTAAATAACCCACTACACTAAATCCATGCATAAAAAATATAATATATAAAACCAATATTAATACTACAATAAATTTTGCATTGATTAAATGATAAAGATTCTAAAGAGGTTAATGAGCCTTAACTTAAATATTGATTTGTAATCATGATTACAAACATTGTTATTCATTTTTTAAATTAACACTGCACATTTGGATGTATTATTACACATCCGGTCCACCTATTATTTTCATAAAATTTAATTTTTGAAGCTATTTTTTTGATCTATGAAAGAAAATCAATGAGTCTTTTGACCAATTGAATCACTAGTTTTGATTTACAGTAAATTCATACACATATAAAAATGAAGGTTTGTTTTAGTACATTGTGCATTTTTATCTCAGAAAGTATAACACACTATACCATTTTTTACTTATTTTTCATCTTAACTTCGATCCGTCATGAGGATGTTGATGTTTCTCCATAATCTATTAAGGTGACTAAGCCCAATGCAGGAGTGCATGTAGTGTTGTTGGAAATGAACTGGTGAGTCTCCATTTATCTTTCAATAGTTTTTGTTTTATTTACATGTTTTAGTATTACAACCTAATAATTTTTTAATGTATTCTTCTTGGTAACACATCTAATAACAATGTCACATATTATCTTTTAGGGCATATCCAATATATTTAAGAGAGGCTTAAGATCAGACTAACATATTTTTTTATACTCATTGAATAGTGGGTTGTTTAACTATAGGTTAAATTCATGGTTAGTAAATAATTTTAAACTATGATATATAATTTACACTTATTTCACTACTTGTAACAAACAAAATGCACTAATATTAACTAAATTTTCACACATAAAATGAGTTTAAAGGAAAGGACATGGTGGATACAAATGCAATTACTTCCAAAAACCCTATGATTTTTGCAACTGCTTTACGCACAAGAAAAATAAAAGATATTAAAATAATATATGCATTACACAAATCTAATAGTATTCACTTTTTAATCCTGTAACTAATAAAATTAAAATCACTAACACAAATTGATTGAAATCCTAAACATCCTACTTGACTCTAGCATAGAAATTAAACCCTTTACTCAACAAGAATCCTAAAAATTCTTATTTTCCTTTCTTACAATGCTGACGTTGAACTCTACCATTTTTTATATGACTAAAACATTTCTATAAAAAACATAGTTTCGGGGTCAAATTCTTACCAAGTAGTAATCTAAACTCAGTCTATAAGCATTGCTATGTGGTTTCTTTACTCCTAGCAAAAGAAACCAATAACATTAACCACATATTACAGATAAGCTAAATTTAAAGAAAGGGATATGGAACATAATAATTTTATTACAACCAAAAACCACAATATCTTTGCTAGTACTTCCTTGATAACAAAAAAAGAGTAACATAATCGATTAACTATAAAGCTATGATAGTCTCCCCTTTGCATAACCAAAAATAACTCAATTTAAATGAATGACACTAAAAAATCTTTCTAACCCCTCTTATTATTGCTTTACCTACTTATAAATCCATTATTTAAATTCATTCTCATTTCATTAGTAATACCTCTACACAAAAAAAATAGACGGAGATTAAAATTCTTACCAAGTAGAAGACTAGTCCCAATCTCCCAACATTGCCAAACAATTTAATTACTTGTACTAAATAAAACCCAATAATACTAAGAAAATATTAGGCATAAGACAAACAAAAATTAATGAACTATATTACTATCAAGACAATAAAATACCAATAGGCAATATTGATTCATATTAAATAATTCAAATAATTATAAACCATGCATAAATAAGCCTCAAATCATAATTGGAGTTGACATGAAAAAATTGAAACTATAAAGATAATCAAACTTGACCTACTATTTTTAGTATCTATTATTTTTAGTATGTTTTTCATGCTAGCATCTACATCTCTAAATACATTTAAAAATAAACTAAACACTAAAATTGACCTATCCAATGAATTTCAATTGAATTTTATGTTTGGTTACAAAAATATACAATTTTTAAAATTAGAAAAATACTAAAAATAATATTAAATTATAACTTTGGACCCTCAAATGGTCTTGTATGGACTCTAAAAAATATTAAAAGTATCTGTATCTAGACATGTTGGGTTACAGTTGCACTAAACTTATTGATACGATCATTTTGATGTGTAGATGGGATCAAACAAAGCTACAGATCAAAATTTATGGCCTCCATAAGTTTGGACTCTTTTTCTACATCATTCTCCTCTAGTTGAAAACAACTCATCTCCCACATGATACTCTAATTATGTTATTACCATTTGTTCTTATCATTCTTCTTCAGCTCCCATTCTATAATCCAACTCTTGTCTTCCTACTGTAATCCTTCCCACTGTACCAAATACTTGTCATAACTTCCTTGCCTTATGTTTACTATGTTCTTATCCATAACCTAAACTATCTTTTCTTTCTTCTTCTTAGGTACCTATTATTGCCAATCTACTTCTTCATATTCTTCATGTTCACCATATTCTCCATGGAAATCATATAAATTTAAGGAATTAAATACTATGGAGATATCAAAATTATGTGGTAAATTCACATCATAGTCATTGTCATTAATTTTCATCACAAATCCACATGGTCTAAATTTCTTGTACTTCAACTTGTTATATTTTTCTTTCAAAAATCTCTCTTTCCTCAAGTAAACCATCATTAAATATCCTTATTCAAATATATTTGACCTTTTTCTAACATCTATTGATGCTTTATGCAATTCATTAATTTTTTGAAAATTTCTTCTTACTTTTTCTTGTAACTATTGTATATGTTTTACAAATTCTTTTACATCATCACTAACTCATTCTGAAATTGATAACTATACCAAATATAAAAAAATTAATAGGATTTATTCCATAATCAATTTGAAATGTTGATTTTGTTAGGTTGTGGAGCTAAAAGCTTCACTGATGCAGACACGGAGGAGGTTGCAGGAGAGTTGCTGAGTGTCAGAGACACCAGCGTCGGTCAGGCCAATCGACGTCGACAGGATAGGGCAGGAAGGCAACCGACGTCGGTGACCCCCAGGCGGACAGGGACCGGCGTCGGTCGCCTGTGTGGTTCGAACTGCATTTATTACGGGTAGTTAGCTAACGAACCAAGTGTTTGCATGAAGAGATCTATTTTTAGACTGAGAGCTGTAGATCTAATTATTGTAATTAGATGTCTAATTATTGTTTGATGAGATCTATATAATAGACTCATGGTTGTATTGGAAAAGTGGGCTAGTTTGAGTTGAGCAAAGTTTGCTCCTTCTGTGTGTGAGGTGAGCAAGGGTGTTCCTCCTAGTTCCATAGCAGTACCAGGCGTGTTGGTGCTGGTTTGGAGAGTCAGCTGGATTCTTCAGGAGTGTAGGATCTTGGTCACAGTTGCATGGCCTATATAGGAGATCTACATGGTAAGTAAGATCGTTGATCTGCAGGTGTATGTGTGTGCAAGGTCAAGGTTCACAGGTGAGCAGAACCGTTGTTTGATTTGCAGGTGTGCAAGATCATATAGACAGCAACACAATAGGGAGCAGTATCAGGCAGGATCTACTTGGAGTACAGGTGTGTACTCGGATAGAGCAAGAGAGGAAGGCAAGGGAGTTCCTTCCATAAGTATGGTCTGTTGAATTGCAGGTTGTTGCAGATTCATGGGAGATCTACTTGAAGTACCTTGAGTACTTGTGGAGCACGTGGAGTGCTTGTGGAGTGCGTGGAGCACTTGTGGTGTGCGTGGAGCACGAGAGGTGAACACCAACTCTGTATTTGAGTTGGGTGTTGGGACCTGAGAGGGAGAGCTTTGGGGAGAAGAATTACTATTCACTTGAGGTGTGGGAAACCTCTGTAAGGTGGTGGAGAAGATGTGGGATATTCTCTATTGTATTCTTTTCTATATAAAGTGTTAATACAAGTTGTGTATTGTCTCTCATATGCTGTGTTATTCTGAATTCTAGTTACTTGGTGAATCTGGTTATTTCCGCATATTATAGTTGCTTGGTATTTGGTAATCAAACTGTGTGCTTCCGGTGTTTCGCATCCTTGACAAGTGGTATCAGAGCTAAGGTTGCAGGAAGCAGGGTTGTGTTTTGGTTACAGGGCACTCTCAGTGGTTTTTGATCGAGTGGGAGTAGAGCAACGACAGATCAAAGTAAGCTAAGAATGGAGGAGTTGAAAAGCACAGATGGTCACTCACGGTCTGATGGAAAGAAAGAGCAGGTAAAAGAAGATTGTTGGTTGGTAGCAGATCAGCATGAAGAAACTGAAGATACAGATGTAGCAGGTGTTGTTGCACAGGATGTGTTTGCAGGTTTCTTGGATAAAGTTGAGTCTTGGATAAAAGATTTGGTTTCCTCTTTCCATGCAGCCCCAGGTAGAGGAGCTAGTAAGCCTTGCCAAAGAATTGGCAAAGAGGAAGTGAAGCTGAAATTGCAGGTGGTCAACACACAGGTGTTGATGAAGGTCATGCAGGTCCCAGGTCTAGAGGTATGGCTAATTTCTTCAGAAAGATTGGGTGATGAGAGATGCACAAGAACTCTCACAGTGGATGCACTTGAATTCGCTGGTGGTAAGAAAATAGGTATACTTTATCTACTTGTTTATATTACTAATTCTTCTTCTATTGCAAAGACGTGGCTTCATAGGCTTGGTCACATGAGCAGGAAGGAGATGCATGTTCTTAAGCGGAAGATAGATATATTTGACAGGCTTAAGAACTGGAAAGCCTTGGTGTTCTTGGAGGAGATGGCGGACAGAGTTTAGTGGATGAGGCTGGATACATCTGAGCAGAGTAGTTTGGACATGTGTTTTGATCCAAAGGAGCTCGCGGGTAAAAAGTCATCACTCATAGGCGAACACAGACACCGATGTCGGTCAGGAGGAACTGGCATCGAACAGACAGGTGCCGATGTCGGTCATGTGCAGACCGAAGCCGGTGATGTCGGGCAGGGTAAGACCGACGTCGGTCATGGGACCGACGTCGGCAGTATGTAAGACCGATGTCGGTTAGGAGGACCGACATCGGTAGCAGGGACACCAGCGCTGGCAGGTTGGTAGTCAGGGACAGACACATGGAACTGACGTCGATCAGATGCAGATTGTGGGGTGGCCGAGATCGGTCACTGTAACAAATTTTGGGTGGACAGCGTGCTGTCAAGGAGTCTCAAATACCCATATGGAGGATTGAAGGCGTAAGTAGGCCCTCAAATTCATGTTCCTCTTCTTTATACTTGTTGCTGATTGTAGAGCAGGAAGGATCCAGGAAACAGGTGGGAGCTAGGCAGGGATATGATGCAGAACCAAACGGGAGTTTTGGTAGGTTTTCCAGCTGGATGAAAGCATAGAGACGAATGGATTCCTTAGTAAAAGAATAGAGAGAATAGATACGTGAGACGAAAGACCAGGCATATGGTCTTGAGAAGCTGCAGGATAGTGGTACAGGTTTTGACAGGTGGAAGACGAAGCATGGCTTCAGTCAATGTCATGGTAACTACTGTGGTTTGCCTTACCAGGGGGATGATGATTGCAACATCATTTTGTTGCTGTATGTGGATAGTATGCTAGCTAGCAGGGGTGTACATACAGGGTTTTGCTGAGCTAAGGGTAAGATTAGTTCAGTGTCATGTCATGAGGAGTTTGGAGCAGCAGAATTCTTTGACATGGGAGACATGGAGATCACAGGTAGATTTTGTCTCCAGTGGGAGCTGATGTGAATCAGGTGTTGGCGAGGTTCGGGATGTAGAGCCGGAGCACACTAAGGGCTAGATAGGTACAGTGTCCTGAAATCACATGAGGTCTGGTATAGACCTGAGTATTCCCATGCAGTGGGAGCTGTCAGAGTTAGGAGCCAATTCGGGGAAGTGGGTTCTCAGGTTTTTGAGAGGGACCGACAGCAGGTGTTGCTATGGCAGGGTCAAGACTTCACTACAGGTGTTGTAGGTTCGGATGTGGCAGGGTACTCAGATGACAGGTGGTACACCACGGGATTGTGTGGTGGGTTGTCTTCAGGTGGGAGCTTGAAGAGGGATATAAACCAGGAAACAGATTAGATGGAGTGCAGGTATAGGTACAGTGCAGCTGTTTATCTCCAAGTGGGAGATTGTTAGGTTGTGGAGCTAAAAGCTTCACTGACACAGACACGAAGGAGGTTGCAGGAGAGTTGCTGAGTGTCAGAGACACCGGCGTCAGTCAGGCCAACCGACGTCGGTAGGATAGGGTAGGAAGGCAATTGACGTCGATCAGAGAATCGGCCGACATCGGCGACCCCCAGGCGGACAGGGACTGGCGTCGGTCACCTGTGTGGTTCGGACATGCATTTATTATGGGTAGTTAGCTAACGAACCAAGTGTTTGCATGAAGAGATCTATTTTTAGACTGAGAGCTGCGGATCTAATTATTGTAATTAGATGTCTAATTATTGTTTGATGAGATCTATATAATAGACTCATGGTTGTATTGGAAAAGTGGGCTAGTTTGAGTTGAGCAAAGTTTGCTCCTTCTATGTGTGAGGTGAGCAAGGGTGTTCTTCCTAGTTCCACAACAGTACTAGACGTGTTGGTGCTGGTTTGGAGAGTTAGCTAGATTCTTCAGGAGTGTAGGATCTTGGTCACAGTTGCATGGCCTATATAGGAGATCTACATGGTAAGTAAGATCATTGATCTACAGGTGTATGTGTGTGCAAGGTCAAGGTTCACAGGTGAGTTAGAACCCTTTTTTGATTTGCAGGTGTGCAAGATCATATAGACAGCAACACAACAGGGAGCAGTATCAGGCAGGATCTACTTGGAGTACAGGTGTGTACTCGGATAGAGCAAGAGAGGAAGGCAAGGGAGTTCCTTCCATAAGTATGGTCTGTTGAATTGCAAGTTGTTACAGATTCATGGGAGATCTACTTGAAGTACCTTGAGTACTTGTGGAGCACGTGGAGTGCTTGTGGAGTGCGTGGAGCACTTGTGGTGTGCGTGGAGCACGGGAGGTGAACACCAACTCTGTATTTGAGTTGGGTGTTGGGACCTGAGAGGGAGAGCTTTGGGGAGAAGAATTACTGTTCACATTGAGGTGTGGGAAACCTCTGTAAGGTGGTGGAGAAGATGTGGGATATTATCTATTGTATTCTTTTCTGTATAAAGTGTTAATACAAGTTGTGTATTGTCTCTCATATGCTGTGTTATTCTGAATTCTAGTTACTTGGTGAATCTGGTTATTTCCGCATATTATAGTTGCTTGGTATTTGGTAATCAAACTGTGTGCTTCCGGTGTTTCGCATCCCTGACAGATTTTATTATTTATCTATTCATTGAACTATTATATGCAAACTAAAATTATGGTAAAGCTAAGTCCTATTGTTTGGGCTTATCTCTAACTATGTATCTCAATAACTTTCCCAATCTCCTATTTACAAATTCTATTTATCCATCTAATTTGGGGTGGTGTGCACTACTAAATTTTAGCTTAGTCCCCATATTCTTCCATAAAGTAATATAAAAAATGACTTATAAATTTCATGTCCATATTTATTGTAATGGTTTTTAGAACATCATGCAATTTCACAATATACTTAAAAAGTAATTCTATAACTCTAGTGTCATCATTGGTTTTCTTACATGAAATAAAATGAACCATATTAGAAAACTTGTCTATAGTAATAAAAATTAAATCATTACCTCTTTCTATGTTTGGCAATCCCAATACATTATCCATACTCTAATCTATCCATAGTCCTCTTATAATTGGTA
>JARHVA010008291.1:5000-15000 GCA_037957365.1 Torreya grandis
AAGGGGGTTAGTTTTTGAATTATTTGAATTGATATATAATTTATTCTTCCATATGATGTATTAAATAAGTCCCCTCTACATATTTATGATCTCTTGTGATCATGAACATATTATACAGATATGTACAAGCCTAAAATCACCTACAACCTATAACTTTCCTGCATTTTCTCAAGTTTTAGATATTGAAATGTCATTAGAGGATGAGAGGAGGGAAAAAGAGGTAAAATATGATTTAAAATCATATCATACATGTGGGGAAGCTGAAAATTCATATCTTCACATGTGGGGCCCTTTTTATGGATGGAAAATGTGTTTGACTTATAAAATGGATCCTTTTATGCATAGAAACACCTTGTCATGACATTAGGATGGAAATGAGAACCTTTTAAGACCCCTCATTTGAATGTTACACCTAAAAATATCTTAATATATAGGATTATAATATTAAGGTTAGATCCAAACATGCTTTAAAATCATTTGATGACCTTAGGGCTTATTTGAGCTTGAAACATACTTGATAGATAAACTATGGAGAATGACCTTTAATACATCATTAGGATTAAAGTTAAGGCTAAAACATACTTGGTCACCCATATATCATAATAAAAAATGTCCCTTATTAATAAATGGAAAAAACAAGCCTAAATACCATGAGAACTAGCAACCTTAATCTCTCCAAATTACCTTAGTTTCTACTAAAGAACCTTAACTGTGTCAAACAATGTTTTCGACATTCTCTAGGCCTTAAGAGGAACTTGAAACCTCTTCACTCACCCAAGGACCACCATGAAAAATTATTACATCATCCAAATACCCAAAATATCTATGACATGAAGAACTTTTAATCACTATCTAACACATAATGTGACACCTTCAATAATGCTAAAATCTTAAAATGAAACCAACAGAGGACACTAAAATGCATCTAGGACACCATGTATAGGCTTGGAGGGGTTTCATGATAATTTTTTGATTATAGGGGTTAAAATTTGGCCTAGGATTCCAAATAATCAACATTTCTAGTAATTGATAGGGGTTGACCATCCTACCAATTAAGAGAACCATTTATCTCATCATGATATGCACAAGACTCATACATGACAATATGACTTGGATGACCACTCTTCTCAAACTACCAATTATATTTAGCACTTTATAGAGACTTAAAGGACTGTAACAACCTCACACACATAGAGATACCAAAATAAAACAACACCTAAACATCTAAGAGATCAACAAGATATGACAACAAAGCAACTAAGGCAACTAACACACATTACTTGTGTTTACAACACTTATTGGAAGCAAGACAACAACCTAATAGAAAAATATAACATGAACACAACTTATTTCTCCTCTAGGATCAAATGGGAACATCGTTTAATCACCATGGCACTATGAGGTCAAATTATCATGTTTTGACTAGAGTCCAATCAGGTATTGTTCATGGGATAAGAACCTCTACTTGCATCTAGAGATTTTGGCATGCTCATAGCCTCTTAGAATAGTGATTGGTCCTTCTTTCTCTATTATCAGGTGCATAGGTTGGCTATGTGAATTCAATACCCATTCATATTCAATCTAAACTTGTCTAATTTTCATGAACAATCTCATTCTACCTCATCCATAGGTTGATTCTAATTTAGTTAAATAGTTTGAGGTAGATCTTGTGGCATGCTTGGAGGGTTAGCTTCCAAGATAGATGATTATTTCTTCATAAAATTTGGAGATAATTGAAATTTAGTTTCAATACCTAAGAGTAAAGGATAATTGTGAATGGAATGAGAGGTTGATATCCTTATCTAAAGACCTCAAACAAGTCATCTTCAAATGAGACAACCTCTTGAAATGGCATGTTTGAAGGGTTGCCTTCCTCTTGTTTGGTAAGACTACTTTCTTCAATATGAATCAGATCATGACATGCTTAAACAAGAGATTAACCTAATTTTATGATCTCAAACAAGTATTTTGATTAATCCTTACATATTTCTAGTTTTCTTGGGCTCTCTTCAAGTTTAACAGTGGCTGATGTTGAAGTAGGCATAACACAACTTGATAAGGACTTAGAAACTATACCTTTTTTACCATGCTCACAGAACTCTAAGACACCCTTTTTCACCTTTGATGGATCCTTAGAATATCCCTCATACATCACAATAGAATGATCAGCTTGTATGACATCCATGTTACCTTCATAAAGATATTCATAGGCTAGTTTGCATCTTTATTGACCCATTAAAACCTCTTGAGGACTGTCTCTTTATTCCAAAAATACTACAAGTTAAAGAGATACTCCACTCTCACACTCCTCAAGACTATCATATAAGATATTAGTTTTCATGTCATCAATTAAATATTTAAGGTCAACATCTCTTTGACCAATGGGTATACATTCTTCTTGGAACACATCTTGCTTACCTTGATCTTTTTAAAGTTCACCATCTTTTTCATTATTGAAGACTAGTTTATGTTTATCCTCATCAAGAGGTGTCCCGATGGTAATATATTCCTCAAGTCCACTTAAATCACCTTCATTAAATGTGACCATATTTTGACCTCTTTCACTTTCCTCCCCAAGGATAGGCTCCTTTTAAAGAAGTGGAATGGATGTTCCTTGAAAGAATTCTAGAAGAGAGGTCAAATTTAGTTGTGTTATAGATGTTTCATTCTTCTCATTAAGGCACTCACTTTTGACAACCAACACCTCATTCTCTTTCTACATTTTCTCTTGAATGGAGCTCCATAATGGGAATTCTTTGGACTCTTGAGGAGGGAGGGATGGGGATTGAATGGTTTCATATTTCTCTTTATCTTTAACATCTTGATGTAGGCTTGACTCATCTTCCTTTCCCCATCACTCCACTACTTGTTTCCAAGTTGAAACCTTTAATTTAGGAGCTTATTCTAATATATGTGTTTCAACTTGGGAAATAAGTGAAGGAACCTTATTTTGAGATTGCATTGATCTTGCCACTACCATTGACTAAGATAAATATTCATTTGCAAGGTCAAGTCCTCTAGCTAGGTGAACTTCAAAGTCAAGTCTTATCTAATTAGATATCTCCTCAAGCTGATTAGGAAGGGAATGGCCCTGCTAAGTCTAATTTGATTCATGATATTGAGTTTTCTCAACAAGAGCTTATTCCACTTTTTGTATACTCTTTTGAATAGAATCCCAAGTAATAGAGGCTCAAGGAACTTGTGAGGGACTTGAGAAGTTTTGGAAATCACTTACTTGGGTCCTTTGAGAAAGGATGGGTTGCTCAATAAAGGACTGATATGGAGTAGGGGAAGGCACATGAGGCTGGTAATATTAGACTTTATTCTCCTCATACACCACTAGCTTCTCTTCTATGCTTTAAATTAGACCATACATGTCTAACATATCACTAGTGGGCCTTGAATGATTCTCCCTCATAATATATACCCATTTTATCTTGATTTGTGGCAATGAGTTCCTCACATTCCGAATGAGCTAAGTAAGAACATCTTGACCATAGCCATTTTGTGTATCAATACAAACCATATATTTCTCATAACCCAAGAGGGTTTTATTAAGGCTAGAGATGGACTAATTTGGGACATGTCCATGTTGACTAGGAACATCATGATATTGACAAGAATAATTAGGAGGATAGGTGGGTTGCCAAGGGGGTGGACTTGGGGTGGGGAGTGGCATATAGAATTGATAATTAGAGTGAGGAGGTTTGACATAATACTAGTAAGGGTCAACATGTTATTAGTGATAAGGACCATAGAGTTGGTATGGGTCATGATATGATTTATAAGGTTCATTTTAGAGTTGATAAGGTGGTATAACATAGAAACTATCTCCATATCTATCCCTTAGACACTATGAGGCAAAATGAAGAATAAAGTGAAATATAAAAAACAAGATGTTCTTACCCTTAAGTGGATACCCTCTAATGACCCTTAGCATGAGATATTGATCATAAATATAACACTAGAGTGTTTAAAGCTCCTTTAAATCATCTAATACTGCAAGTAGATTCTCTAATTTCTTGAATCTTGGTCCCACTAGGTGTGCAATAATTGTTAACTCACCAAACTACACCCTTAAGAGAGGATTGTTCAAACCTCTCCAAGTTTTGGGTAATATGGGATTAGCCCAAGGTTGTGGGTGACCTATGGATGGGCTAAACTTATAGTTTATAAGGATAGCTCCCTTGATGCATTAATCATGGATCAAATCCTAAACCTAATGACTTAGTGATGAAAAGGGATAGAGAAATGCATGAAATTGAAACCTATGATAATGGAGGTGATTAATCAATACGATGTATCCACTCTAACTGACCTTTCAATAACACTAATGAACAAGATAAGTAACTGGATCATCCTCTCCAAAGGATTCTATGCATTAGTATTTCACCTAAAGGTTATGATACATGGATACAACTTGAAGTTTATAGATGAGAGGTTTGTCTTGAGACACTACCAACCATATTTCACTTCAAGCATAGTCACCAACACTTTGACACATCATATGACTTGCATAAAATAATATCTTATAAATTAGGTGAGAATAAGGACCTAAAAAGGGGGATGAGACTTCACCTTTTCTTAAAATCAAAAAGCATATGACACAATAAGCTAGTAAGATAAGTTAAAATAGTCATTCCTTTAGTTTAATAGGTTTACAAGGTACAAACTTAGGTAGAGTTTCCTCATACCTAGCTGAGGGATGAGTAAAATGGCCTTAGATCCCCAATTTATAGAACAAGGATAAGGTGAGAAAATATAAATTAGCATGTAAGTGTGAAAAAGAGGTCATTATAACCCTCATTCACTCTAATAATTAGTTACAACCTACAAAATAGTCCCATCATCTCTCTATACATTAATTTGGGCTATATGATGTTCTTCAATGAGTATGCCATAGAGATGGAGTGATGGAGGCCAATTCATCCTTGGTAGGCCAATTCATCCTTGGTTGACCCAATTCAAAGCATGTCAACACCAATTTGGTCAATCAATTCCTCTCTTGGTAGTTAAAAACGTGGCATCATGGTCTAGTTGGCCTTTATGGGTCATTAATTAACCTCCTTCCCTTTACACATGTTGACTAGGCTTAAAAATCACCCCATCATTCATTATGGGTGTGAATTATGTTTTTTCACCTCCATGAGGTATTTAAAATGGTGTAATGACCTTGTATTGACTCCATTAACATCCTTGTATGCCAATATATATCTTCTCTTGTTTGACCAAGTAGGCCTATTAGGTAATTAGGCCTAGTCTCTTAGTGTTAACTACTTGTATGACCATGGGGATTGAATAATTTTTTTTATATGGATGATTGATCATGTTTAAAGTCTAAAAAAACATATTATACCATGACTTGTGTCTCCCAAATGGTGCACACTTACAACCTTAGCTCATTTAGGTGACTAGGTCACCTCTCATTAGCCCTTCCAGATTACCCCTTTGGTGCAAACTTGTAGGAGTATTTTAAAGAATAATTATGATTATTTTGTGTCTTGAGAAGTTTTAATACACATCATAATATCCCATTGAATGATTTTTATATTCTCACCAAATTATATACCTTGATTTTATCCTTAAATCATGCAAACATAATGTTTCTAATGGGTCTATACAACTGTTCATATAACCAATGCCATGAATAAGACCTACTTTGAGTTCATAATGAGTTATAGTTTTTTTCCAAGCCAATCTATACCATTTCAATGCAAATTTCTCAAATTTTCCTCCATTGGGTATCTATTAGGGTTTATGCAGGGTTTTAATGGCCTATCATCTTAACAATAGTTCATAGAGTATAGGTCTAAAACACAAAACATTTTTACATGGATGTTTATCCCATAGGCTACCACAAAACTCCTAAACTACTCTTGTTCCCATGCACTTTGTATGGTGAGTACTAAGGGAAAGTTGAAAACTTTTGAAACCCTTGCTAAGCATTCTGTGTGAGCTGTAGTGTTAGGGATTATTCATATATTTTATCTCCTAACTATAACTCTTTCTTCCATTCATATTGAGTGCACAAGGTTACCTAACTCCCCCTAAGAGCATTGTGTCTGATTCATCTTGCCACATGAAATATGACTATTGGAGTTGGTAGCTTGACATGGTAAACTAGGGTAATAGAGTTCAAGAGGGGTAATGAGACCAAGTTTGACACTTTTTTTCCTTCCTCCACAAAAAACATCTTCCTTAGGGCTTGTATCATTGTCATATGTATTTTCAATGTCTTAATTTTTCTATGGGGGTTTGAATATGCCACATGGAGGAGGTTGGGGTTTTGAGGCCAATGGATGGATTTAGGCCTTATATGCCTAAAATGAGTCTAATCCACCTCTAGGTCAATTGGTGACTTAAATTTTACCATATGACCCTTATCTATCTACTTTCACCTTTTTTACTTGTTCTTAGCTTCCTAGACCATCTTCTCTACCCTTTTCTCTTAAAGGTCTGCCCTGTGTGCCATTTCCCAGTCTGAGTGTTTGACCAATTGATGTTACTAGAGACTTGATTAGTTTCATCTCTTCTTATTTACTATTGATAATATTTTAAACTTATGTAACATAATTTTAGGGTCTGACAACACCATTTGAACTAGGCCTCTATGGATTATGCTTTTTGTAAACCTCTCAAATTTTTGCCTAGGGTTTATGAGTAATTAGGCATGTGTAGCCCTAATGGCTTGGGTTTAGTGCCTTATTTACTCAACTTAAGGATCTTATCATCCTATAAAACCTTGTTATTTATTCCTCACTTCCCCCTCATATGTTTTCAACCCTCAAACACCTCTAAACATGCAAAAGTCTTCAATTTTTATGAACAAGCCTATGACTGCCTATTTAGGCCTACTCGTCCTAATACATTATCAAGGATCTCATTGATTTAGAGGATCATATCAATCCAAGTAGATAGAGAGCCTTCAAAAAAAAAAGAGGATACTTACTTACCTTTCTATCACCTCACCTTATGTAGGTTTTTGATGATTTCTCTTTCTTATCTAAAGATCCTACTTGTAGGTAGCAATTGTGTATTTTGATTATATGAAAGAGTGGGATTTTACCTTGATGGAAATATTATCTCCATTTATCAATATTTATAATCATTTATGTGGGGTATCTCAATATCAATGTGCTCTTTTTACCTTGAAGACACACTAAATAGGACTGATGTTCAACTTGTTCTCCATCTATAGTTAGGCTTATAGGATACAATTGTGTATTTTTGGCTATGTGAGCCCATTTGAGAGGTGATTTGATGTTCCATTGTCTCCTTGGGTTCCATAATAATTTTTATGTCCCTTCATTTTTCCTTCTACCCTCTAAATCTTCTTAACCTTGAATTAAGGCTTTTAATGAACCTAAAATATGGCTCATTATTAATATGGTGTTTCCTTCATTTCATCTCTTTAAAGATATAATATTATGAAAATATTAGAAGTTTAGTTAACATTGGCATGGAAAATAGATAATTTATTATTTATATATTAAACCAAATTTTGTGTCACTATTTTTTTATTAATGTCTAACAAGCAACATGTTTTAGTGTTTGAGTTTTGAAGAATATATAGGAAAGATGACAAAAGTAGTATTTTGTAGAAACTCTATTTTTGATCCCAATTTTGAAAATCTAAGAACTCATTCAATCTATATCTATAGACTCATTTAGTCCATGTATATGGACTCACTTAGTCGACATCTACAGACTTGGATAGAGGCTATGTATGTAGACTAAAGGATGATTTGAAGTTAAAAGTAGTAAAGAAGTTGCCATCATCATCAAAAACTCAAAGATAGTATGAATATATCTATAGAATCTATAGGACCACATCTAAAAAATTTGTAGATCTATTTATATGGACTCTATAGGTCCAAAATCGTAGAATTAGGTGAGTTTGTAGCCAATCCAAAAGAGGAAGATTGCTCCAACTGGAATCACATCAAAGAAATAATTACTTACTATTTTGAAGGATTCAAACTTGATATATTTTATATATAGTTGAACCTTACAACTATTATAGCGATAATACAACTATCTCATTAAGATATATTTTTTAGGATCTTGATCAATCAAAATCTCCTATCTTGGGGATAATGGATTGACTAAGTAGTTCTATTTTTTTGCATACTATTTTTAATTTTATTATATTAACATAAATATGTGAATCTTTTTTCTTAGAAAGGGGATGAATATAGTTCTTACACTCATAATTTTTAATATATTTAAAGTTCCATCTTTCCATTGATTAATGCAATATCATTCTAGCTTTCAGTACTAAGTAGACTTGGTTCCTGACTCTAAGAAGAGCAAGGCCCACTCTCCTTGGAACCAAGAAATTCTATATGGTATTTATGTTTATGTTAGTTAATTTCATGATATTGGATTATCGAAATATTTCACATACATATATGAGGGAGTGATTTATAAGAAGTAGATTTAAGATTTACATTTCAATAGTTATTTCCTTCTAAAGCAAGGGTGCTTTAGCATAGTGTTTCTTGTTAAAAAATCAAGCTAAGTGTTTAGATTTTCAAGAACGTGTGAAGTATATTAAGTGTGTTTTATTTCAAGAAAAAAGATTAAAGGTACGAAGTAGATTAAATGTGTTTTTATTTGAAACAAAAGGATTGAATTAGTTTAGATTGATAATTAATTTTCTTCTTTCAATAAGTGAGAAACAAATAGTGTAGAAGCATCCTTTCATTGGTAAAATTTAGATTAAGGTTACCAAACCCCACTTCTTCCCCCCCTCCCAAGGACCAATCTATAGACACACCACCAAAAACCTTACTACAAATATATTTAGACATCGGCCTTGATTTGATAGCCATCAATTTGAGAGATTGATTAAATGAAGAATTAAATGACACTCATCATTTTTGGCACCATTATCGAGGAAATTTTTAGGTGTTAGTAAGGTAAATATTATTGATCTATAGTAAAAAAACATAAAATAACAAAATCATAAAAAGAAAAATCAATTTATGTTCTAACCTAGAGATTCTAAAGGATGATTTGTTCCTAAAGTCTCTCTAAAAACAAAAATAAGAAGTCCTTCAACATCTTTTATTGAGAGTCCTACTCTAAAACTTAGAGAGGGAAGTCCTTCACCATATTTAGCTGTAAGCCTTGAATAAGCTATTGAGTTTCATCTTGAAGATTCTCCTAAAATCTTATTAGGGACTAGAACATTACCACAACCAAGTCCTATATGATGAATTTATCCAAAACATCCACTCATAAAAAGAGATTATCTTAAGGCTACAAAAGATTTAGAAAAAGCATTTGAATGAGATATAACTAAAGAAACTTTTGAGTAATTTGACCAACCCTTAACTAGTTACAGAAATATTCATTAGGAAATCAATCCCAGTATCAAAGTGTCGTTAGAAGAATAAAACATGGTTGAACAACAAAACTAGTAGGTTTCACCACCAGGAAGGACTTTTTCCTTTCCCATTGTCTCAAATCCTAATTATCAAACTGCCATGAAAAAAATTTCTCTTGCTAATTTGCCAATTTCTTGGGGAAGATCCATAGAAGACCCTCATCAATTCTTTTTTGAATTTAAGGTACCTTGTCAAACTTATGACTATACAATAGACAATCAAAAACTAAAATTATTTCCATCTACACTCAAAGATGCGACCATGAGATGGTTCATGGGCTTGCCAAGTAACTCTATTCGTACATGGGAAGACATGGAAACTAAATTCCTAAATAAATATTAGGATTTTTGTAGGGTAAGAGAAAGGAAGGAGGATTTATTTAAAATCTAACAAAATGAAGATGAGTCTTTAGAAGGCTATTTGGATAGATTTATGTTTATTCATAAATGGAGTTGTTACTCACTTACTGAGGAAGTCCTAAAACTTATTTTCCTCAAAGGCTTAGATGAATAAATTAGATATGCATTAAATCAAATGGGAGGAGACATAAGCAAACTAGCCATTTCAAAACTCTGTACTAATTACTCCTCGATAAAACTAGGAATGAG
>JARHVA010008291.1:20000-270000 GCA_037957365.1 Torreya grandis
AGAGTTTAAGCCTTGTAGAAGATCGAAATGGTATATAATCAAAGGAAGATTTGGTATGACTCACATATCAAACAACATAAATTTTAAAGAGGAAACTAGGCATTGTTATTTGATTCAAAATTGTAATAGTTTAAGGGAAAACTACAAACAAAGTAGGTAGGACCTTACCCAATAGAGGAGGTCTTTGAGAATGGCTTTATCAAGATGATGCCCATTGATGATAGTAGAATAACTCTTCTAGTCAATGGGCATAGACTGAAACTCTACTAAAAATCTCTTAGTAAAGAAGAATTTGTACAAAAAATGCAAAGTTAGGTAGCTTTCCTAGAGGAACCAATTTCTTCTAGGGAAATTGTTCTTTAATGATTACTCACTTTATAAAAAAAATAGAAAAATAATTCAATAGTGAAAATCCTTTCGAGGACACTATTGATGATACATGGCTAGAAAACTAGCCTGCTAGTTGGTCATGCATTGAAGAAAGGGCCTTGGCTAGAAAACCAATAATGGCTGGTCAAGGGGCAAAAACTATATATATATATATATATATATATATATATATATATATATATATATATATATATATATATATATATAATTTATTTATTTGATCATGTAATCCTCATTGGCTCCTCCATGCAATAAAGTTTCTATTGTTCCTTTGAAATCTGCTAACTAATCTATGGAAATTCACTTGTATAAGATAAATGGTAAAACAAGGACAATAACTGAGGTAAGAATAAATGAGTTATAAGTTTTATTTATTCATGTTTTAGTAAACTAGAATTTTTTGATTTAAATAATGTTAATTCCATGGAGATGAAAAATTATAAATGGATAACCATATATTCCTTAAACAAAGGAAGAATCATAACATGCAAAATAAATAAATGAGGGAACACATGTCATAATGGATACATATATCCCATGCAATCAATTATGTCATTAATCATCATGATGGGAAATTATGGAAACATACCACAAAGGCATCAAAATACAAAATATTGAATGCAATAAGTAAAAGCCTATGGTGGTGGAAGTTACAACTATCCCTCCCATGTGAGAAATAAATTACCACCATGTCATGTCATCATCCAAGTCACTATGGCAGTTGGCTGCGCTATTTCATAGAAATTAGATGGGACTAAAATATGTGTGGAATAATGATGGTAATAACATAGGGTTTCCACTTTCTATGAAGTATGTCAGTATCTATTTCCTTTTAATCCTAAGAACAATAAGTGTAAGCCCTGGTTTGAATTACGCAATCCTACTGCAAATGATAACAATTTGATTTGAGCTCATAAATTCAAGAAATAATGGGGAAAAAGACAAGGTCATAACCAAGGAAGGTAACCAAATTCCTCAACGATAGGGCTTCTATGGTAGTGTTTGAAGCAAATGGTTAGTTACCATTTATCCAAAAATTATAGGGCTTCTATGAGACTCTGGTAAGGAAATTTATGCATAACCTTACTCCTAACTTTTTTACTATTGAAAGAATTGTCATTCCAGTGTCTAGCAAAGTTATAAGTAAAATTACAGAAATTCCAAATGAGGGGACGATAGTAACTAGATGAATTCCATTCAATGACCTTATTTTTCAATTTAATTGTAATGAATAGAATGGAGTTGCATTTTTAATCAACTCAAAAGGAAAATCTAAGGTAATCTATAGGGATACACTTCTTGAACCATGGAAATCTATAGCATTATGGGTAATCAAATATATAACTTGTGAGGGAAAATGTAGTATTTTAGGAGGGGAAGACATGAAAATTTTGATCCATCTCAAACATGGGAGGCAAAACCCTCAATGCAAAATTAATCTTCCATATTTTCTATATGGTGCTCTCCAAGTCATGACTACAACCCCTAATCCCCCTCTCAAACACCATGGCCTCATCCATCTCATCATTCAACATCATTTTATTTAATACCAAAAATAAGTTTGAGAAGCATTTGATAATATGGTAACAAGATAAATGTCAGTGCCATCTCCATATAATGAAGCTAGAACATCAGGTGCCACTACATCATAAGGGCATTCACTTACAACTGCTACACCAACTAAGAAAATAAGTTTAAAGGGAAAAAAAAGTAGTCTATAGCTTCAGATGAATCTCTTCCTTATTTTAGAAGGATTACAAGATCCCACAATATTCAAAACCCCTCTATTACAAAGCCTCCACAAGAACCTCAAACACTTATAGAGCAACCAGTCCTCTTATCAATGAGAAGAAAATTACAAAAATGAGTTGTTTCACCAGAACTTGAAAAGGTTAAATATTTGTCTAATACAATAGAAAAAAGATCAAGAATGGCCCACATAACTAAGAGGAGAAGAAGAAAGTTGATTCTTTTGGATGAAAATGAACAAGAAGTAGTTGATACTTTGGATAGCCTTAAATGACTATCTCAACCTTTAAAACAACATATCATCAAAGAAAAAGAAAATCCTAAAGTAGTATCTATAAAAGAACATATTGAAAGCCCTGCCATATAACCATTGGAGGAATTATAAGGCTCTCTAGCCAAAACAAGGGAATCAAAACCTAAACAAGGTAACACAACAAAAAAATAAAATCATTAAATTGAAATTCCAATGGACAAAGGTAAAGTTCCATGTACATTTGAATAAGGAAAACCATCCAGTCTAAAGGATCCTACTATTAAATTAACCATGAAACTTCTAAAGCTCAAGTGTTGATCCAAAAATAAGTAACATATATTGTAAATCTAGTCAATGAACTACATAGAAAGGATAAACTCAATTCTATGTTATTACAAAAGTTAAAAATAACATCTTTGAATTATGCTTTGAAAATTAATGAATTGGAAAAAAACAATAGAACAAAAAGAGGAGGAAGAAGTCAATTCATGGATATATATAGTGAGTCTTTAGGGAAAACATAGAATATTAAAATAGAAACTATTGAATTCTTCTTAGACACTTCCTATTGTTACCCCTAAAAAAGATAGTCAACCTACCTCTTCTCTTAAAACAGTTGTTGATCAAGGATGTCAAACCAACCATCCATACATTCCTCCATTATAAATGTTGCATCAAGCTCAAGAGGAATACCAAACATTCAAATATAAGAATAAACTTTTAGTCACTACAAATAAGATATTATAAAATGAAAAACATATATTAGAAACTAAAACTCAAACTTTGAAAGAAGACTTGCAGAATGCTTGTAAATTAGGAAAGGCTCTTTTGGCTTACAGAAGTCCTACTCCTACATATATTCTAAATCTATTTTAAACAATTATATAGATGGAAAATTCTCAAAATATCTTTCCATCTTCCCTACAATATTTTTGATCCATCCTCATTTTTTAGAAATATTTTATAGTTATGACCCTGATAATCAAGATCTCCTATGTGAATTTTATTTACATGATTTGATAATAGGAGATCATGAACACAATAAATTTTTGATAAATATACATGTAGGAGAAGTCCAATTGAGAGCACTCCATTCCACCTTAAAGAATCAGTTGGCTTGGAAAATTAGATTTGAAGAATATATAAAGCATGCTAAAACTATAGGATTATGCATTAGGCCAACCTTGTCCATTCCTAAATTGATTGAACAAAATTTCAAGAAAGCTTATCTAAACACTGCTATCAAATACCACTATTTACAATATTTTTATGACTATACTATTTCATTTGACCTATTCATAAGATAAAACTTTGATTCAATTATCACTACTAGTGTGAAAAGATGGGACCAATTACTAGTTTCTCTCAAAAGATGTGAAGTTATGTCCCCTAACAATCTAAGATTGAGTAGAAGGGCTGAAGCAATTACTAAATAAATTGTGGAAGTATTGACTTCTAGAGAAGAGAAGACATGGATTAGAATGAGGTACATACCTCCATTGCTCATTATACCAATTATATCATGGCATAATTGGGTAACTCAATCTAATGAACAATTTAACATCTAGAAATAAATAGCTCAAAGGTGTAAAGGATTTACAAGTAGTACAAATCATCATATCATAGATGAATTTAATGACTATGATATAATTAAGCGCATGGAGAATATACCCAAAACTAATGAATCCAGATGAATTTTTATAATGGGACTTGTAAAAGGTAAAGCCTAGGGGAGATGATGAGCTTGAAATATGGCTCATTATTAATATGGTGTTTCCTTCATTTCATCTCTTTAAGGATATAATCTTATGCAAATCTTATACTTTTAGCTAACTTTGGCATGGAAAATAGATACTTTATCTCATTTATATCAAACCAAAGTTTGATTCACTATTTTGTCATTAATGTCTAATAAGCAACATGTTTTAGTGTTTGAGTTTTAAAGAATATATAAGAAAGATGATAGAAGAAGTATTTTGTAGAAACACCAATTTTGATCCCAGTTTTGTGAAGCTATAGACTTAATCAATATATATAGACTCACTCAATCCACATCGATAAACTTGGGTAGAGGCTATGTATGTAGATTGAAGGATGATTTGTAGTGGAAAGTAGCAAAGAAGTCACCATCATCATCAACAGCTCAAAAAAAGTATAAATCTATCTATAGACTCTATAAGACTACATATACAAAATCTAGAAATCTATTTCTATGGACTCTGCAGGTCGAAAATCTAAGAATTAGGTGAGTTTGTAGCTAGTCCAAAAGAGGAAGATTGATCCAACTAAATCACATCAAAGTAATACTTGCTTCCTATTTTGAAGGATACAATCTTAATGTATTTTGTATATATTTAAACCTTAAAACTATTATAGGGATAATACAATGGACTCATCAAGAAAGATAGATTTTTTAGGATCTTGATCAATCCAAATCTCCTATCTTAGGAATAAATGGATTGACTAAGTACTTCTAGTTTTTTGCATATTGTTTTTAGTTTGATTGTATTAACATAAATATGTAAATCTTTTGTCTTAGAAATTGGATGAATATAGTTGTTACACTCAAAGTTTTTGATATATTAAATGTTACATCTTTCCATTGATTAATGCAATATCATTCCAGCTTTCAGTACTGAGTAGAGTTCATTCCTGACTCTAAGAAGAACAAGGGCCCACTCTCCTTGGAACCAATAACTTCTGTATGGTATTTATGTTTATGTTAGTTGATTTCATGATATTGGATGATTTGAATATTTCAAATACATACATGAGGGAGTGATTTATAAGAATTATATTTAATATTTACATTTTAATATTTATTTTCTTTTAGAGCAA
Source organism: Torreya grandis (assembly GCA_037957365.1). NCBI lineage: Eukaryota > Viridiplantae > Streptophyta > Pinopsida > Cupressales > Taxaceae > Torreya > Torreya grandis. The sequence continues at coordinate 25,231 of JARHVA010008291.1, forward strand.
GTGTGCTTTAACATAGTATTTCTTGTTAAACAGTCAAGCTGGGTGTTTACATTTTCAAGAAGGTGTGAAGTAGATTAAGTGTGTTTTGATTTGAATCAAAAGGATTGAATTAGTTTGGATTGATAATTAATTTCTTCTTTGAGCAAGTGTGAAACAACTAGTGTAGAAGCATCCTTTCATTAGTAAAAGTTAGATTAAGGTTACCAAACCTCCACAAAGACTAATCTATAGATCTACCATCAAAAACCTTGATGCATATAGATTTAGACATCAGCCCTAGTTTGATAGACATAAATTTGAGAGATTGATTAAATGAAGTGTTAAATGACAATCATGAACTTCTTTCTTAACTTTACCTCCATCTATAGTTAGGCCTGTATTTGTTCAAATTTTAGGCTCTTGACTATGACTATGAGAGAGATGAGAGTTAGGGAATGGGTCATATAGATAAGAAGAAATGAGGATTATGAGGGAAAAAATATAGATAATTCCCATGATATGAAACCCATGAATTTTTTAATATAACTTTATGGTTCTCCATATCCATCACAATGACACTCTATCTACACTTGCAAGGAGATCACATTATATACATGGCAATTACATTGAAGTAGAGATTTGAAGGAGTTATTTGGTTTGATGAATTATATGAGTGTTTAAGAAAGATAAGGAATACTTTAATGGATCCAAGAACCTATCATACATCCTAAAATCATCATTCACTTTCATTTTATGTATTGAAGTCTTTATAACATGAAGAAACACTACCTGCAACCTTTAAATGTGACAACATAAAGGTTTTATTGATATATAGGGATCACACATGTGAATTGGATCTTTAGGATGGTGTATAAAGGTTGTGTAGACTGATGATATGGCACAAAATTTTTCATTCCTCTTTCATCATGCTCAGAAAAGGATAAAATGCAGCAAACTAGAACCTTGCATGGATGGATGAGACACTATGAGTCCTTCACCTTCTTAGTGATTTTTCATAAAGGAGGAAGAGATAATATGAGAAAAAATTCCTCAAGGTGGAATAATAATAAGGTACCCTTATTTAAAAAAATCTTATGACCTCACCTTCTCTCTCCTTTCCATACCAAATAAAAACCTAACTAGCTTTTCTGAGCTACCTAGGAGCTCTATAGAAGAAGGGGATCATTTTTTAACTTATTTAACTTTATAGCTCATGTATTATTACATATGATGTATGAAATAAGTCCCATTTGCATATTTTTGGCCTCCTATGATCATTACCATACTATATAGAGCCATATAATTCTGAAAGCACCTGTAACTTGAAACTTTCCTGCATTTTCTCAAGTTTTAGATCTTGAAATGTCATTAGAGGATGAGAAGAGGAAAAAAAGAGGCCAAATATGATTTTAAATTATATATTATTTGTGGGGAACCTAAAAATTCATATCTTCATATGTGTTGGGTCCTTTTGATGGATGGAAAATGTGTTTGACTTTTAAAATGGACCCTTTTATGTATAAAGACACCTTGTCATGACATTAAGATGGCAATGACAACCTTTTAAGACCATTAATTTTAATTTTACACCTAAAAATATCTTCATAAATAGGCTTGTAATATGAAGGTTATCTCAAATCATGCTTGAAAATCATTTGATGACCTTAGGAGCTTATTTGAGCTTAAACCATACATTATAGATAAACTATGTAAAATGACCTTAAGTACATCATTAGGATTCAAGTCAAGGCTCAATAATGGATTGGTCACCCATATATCATGATAACAAAGGTCCATTCTTAATAAATGGATAAAATAGGCCTAAATACCATGAGAACTAGAAACCTTAATCTCTCTAAATTACCTTAGTTTTTGCTAAAGAACCTTAACTTTGTCAAACAAGGTTCTAGACATTCTCTAGGCCTTAAGAGGCACTTGACACCAGTCCACTAACCCAAGTAACACCATGAAAACTTAGTACATCATCCAAAGACCCAAAAAAGCTATGGCATGAGGATCTCTTAAGCACTATCTAGAACATACTGTGACACCTTATATAGTGTTAAAAGGCTTAAAATGAGACCAAAAGAGGACATCACAAGGCATGTAGGCCACCATTTATAGGCTTGGATGGGTTTCTTGAAAAGGTTTTCATTATAGCGGTTGAAATTTGGCTTGGGAGCCCAAATTATCAATAGGTAGCACCCTCTAATAGTAGTGTCTTTAGGTTTAGCTCAACATTATGTGCCCATTAACCCATTTTACCCTAATGTCACAAAGAATATGGAGAATTAGGTTTTTTACATTTCACACGGAGCAACAATCCATGACCTAGATATGAATGCACTAGAGAGAAGTCAAATTAAAACTTAAAAGTATACATGTTATGGCATCCTTTTCTAACATTTATTCCATATAGGACACTTATGTTGAACCCAAAAAGTAGCATCAGCACAACTATCCCACACTAATGTTAGTGACCAAATTACCAAAAGCATTAGATCTAAAATCTGATGACTATTCTTGAATCTCTTTTTAGGCTAATTTTTCCTTGTTCTAGATCCATAATTGTATTAACATCAGAACAAGCTAAGTACATCACTTCTTTTTTATTTCTATATCTAGCATATTTACACTTTCCATATTTAGACTATCTTAACATAATAAATTCATTGTATGCTTATATCTAAGTTTAGAATATAATTGGCCTATTAATGTGATTATCACCCTCATGCCATTTTGTTTATATATATTAATTTACTTCAAATATAGGGTAATTGATAAGAATACCTTATATCCACATTTTAGGGTTATACATATATCATCTTGCATCAATATAGTTCAAAATATAAAATTATCAAATATTCATTTTATATCCCACTCAAATTTAATGTTTAGACTAAAAGCCTAAAATCTAATGCATTTTGTTTATATTCTATGTATAAATATAACAAACACTAGTTGAATTGATAGTTTCATCCTTATTGTCTACTATATTTAATCAAAATCATGCTTGTCTACCTATGAATTTGATAATTAGACCAACAACTCTATACATTAGAGCCAAGATTTTGTTATGTAAATAGTTTTTATACATAGGTGTGAAATTATGTTTTGTGACACCTGGCACCATTAAAAACAAATGTGACATCATTAAAATATTTTTTGTATTTAGTAGGTATAAATTTATATGTCATATTTCCTATTCATTTTAATTTCACATATTTGTGTTATGCAATTTTGATTTTATAGTTGTGACATTGACTCTCAGGGTTATGATTTCATATTTTATCTATGTTTTGGATAAGCTATTCTTTTAGCGATTTTTCTCTAGGTAGTGGAAATTTAAGTATGTATAAATGCACCAATGGCTCTCCAAAATGTGGATTTGTTATCTAACTATGATTTTTCAGATCTAACTTTTATGAAAAAATTGAAATTTAACTTTTTCCCTAAAACTGGTTTTGTTTTATAACCCCATTTTATTATAGGTTTACCCCAAATGAATCCAAATCAACTTAAAACTACTAATCACTTGTCTTGATGATATCATTTCCAATTATTGGAATTATTAAACCTCTTTAATATATTTTATTAACACATTGTAATTGTGGTTAATTAATTAACTTATTGGTTTGTATATATAAATTATAAATAATTTAATTTATTTTTGACTACATGGTTGTCACCTAGGTCTAAGATTATGTATGCTCTCTCCTTGCACTAATCAGGCGAGCTTAGAGATCATAAATAATAAAAAATACTAAAATTTTAATTTTATATGGGAAAAATGATTTGGATTTGATCCCCACACACTTATCATAGTATTGGGGGAATTGTGACATGGATTTCATCAACACACTATGTGTTATGGCAAAGTATAAATATCAAGGACCATTTTCATTATGTTAAGTAGAACATACCATATAGGATTATATGATGTGAGGAGGAAACATTCCAACACATATGTGTCAGATAAGACCTTATATAGATCTGTGCCCCACATACCATAAGGTGTTTAGGAGACTCCATTATAAATCCTATTTAACCTAGAATAAGACATGTCAGGCACAATAAACATCTAAGGTATGAGAAATAGCATATTTTGAGATCACTCACCATGTATATATGGTGAGATAGGGTTGGGATAATGATCTAGTCATATCTCATCATGATTCATTGGGTAGGTGTTGAGTCACACCCCCATGTCAGTCAATAGAATGGGTTTGTTGTTTGCTTGCTCTTATTTATGTGTTGTCAAGACCAATACTATTTTTAAACCTTAAAATACACATGAAAAATGATGACCTTTTGAAAAATTAGCCTAGGTGAAAACATATTCCTTTTTATAATCATCTCAAATCACCTCACCCCATATCATCTTAGTGAAAACCCTATCACTCATCATCATACCAAAGATTTCTTTAATCATCATCTCATATTATCCCAGTCAAACCTTATCACTCATCTTTATCTAATATAATATTTCCTAAACATATTTTATAAATCCTATTCACCTTTGAAAAATTATTCAAACACATCTTGTCACTATCAAGTTTATCTATCTTGAGAAAATTTGTCTAAGACATCACTTGAGCTAGTCGGTTATCAAATTTACTAATAGGCATACCATCCCTTGGTCAAAATATTATCTACCCCTATCATTATAGGTTAAACACATCATTGATCATAGTACTTTCACTCTATTATATTAATCCTAATACCCATTGACATATTGATAACACCCATCACCTTGTTGGTTTGAACTTGACACCTATCATTCTGTTAGTTTGAACTCAACACCCATCATCATCTTGTCATTTTATAGTTTAAATCTAAAATAAATTATCATATTTATAGTGTTTAGGTTTTATCAATCATTTTCCTAAGGTTCCCAAGATTTTCCATGAGTTAAGATGTATGCATGGTTCTCAATGACAAAGTGTGCCTTAGTGATCATGCATGGACCCTGCTATATTTGCTTGGTTAGGTAAGATGATGGGTGTTGGTGATGTATTGATCATGTTTGAGGGGTCATATTGTGGGTAAATTGTGCTTGGTATACTTTTTTAAGTGAAATAAATTCATTATAATTTTATTTTGAAGGTTTAGGTTCTCCTAGTCATCTTGGTAGAACTTTCTAAGTAAGTAGATTGATGACATCAACATTATCACGTGTGAAGGTGTCAGAAGAAAGTGGTCAAATGTATTTATTCATATTTGTGCCTATATCATGTTTTTCAAATTTTGGGTATTGAAATTATGTCTATCAAAAGTTATGGTAGTGCAAAGTAGGTGTCCTAGGCAGATTTCACTAGTTTCCATAGTCAAATTTGCATTAAAAAGTGACCGTTGGAATTCAAATATTTGAATTTACAAAGAAAAACCAATATAAATTATTTTTGTTATAAATTTTAATTTTGGATGATTTTTATGGTGGTATAAAATCAAAGTGGTATATAACTTCAAGGGTAATGTAGGAAAAATTATTTGGAGGTTTGATTGGTCATACACTTGCATTTATTGTGGTTTAAAGTTGACTAAGGGTTTGACCTTCTTCTACAAATGACGCGAGAAGGATTTTTGAGTTTTTATTGATAGTGCTTGGATGTTTAAAGGTAAATTATATATTTTAGAGTGTTTTAAACTCCCTGAGGATCATCTTTATGGATTTTGGAGGTTTGACCAATCCATATTCAGTATGAACAATTGCTTACAAGTTGACTTTTGGTTCATTCATGGTGTTTTCATGTACAAGGAAAATTATTGATAGTTTTTACATATGTAGAGGTGTGTAGTGATAAATTAAATCACTTGAAGGTGTCTTAATGGTCATATATCAAGGACCTATGTTCTTTTAAGCAGTCTTGTGTTCCTTGTTTTACTCAGTGACGTGATAACAGGATAAATAGATCTCCATGGACCTATAAGGGCTTCTTAGTCCTAATTGAAATGTGTTGGTGCTTAAGGTTGATGTATCAAAGATATGGATGACCTATGTATATGAAATATTTCCTATTATAATTGTGATATAATCTTTAAGGTTTAAGGTAAGTCTTATGGCCTACCAAGAAGGTGATGATCATGAAGGCTCTATAAAGGGCATAAACAAAGATGAAGGTTTCTAGAGTTGATATGTGAAGTATAGAGAAGGGTTAGTATGATTGGTGGATATATTGAAGATAAGATTAGTTTAAGGGATATTTATGTGACATATAGGTCATATTTTTATTATATAATAGTTTCCTTGAAGGATTGAAGATTGAGGATGAACGAAGAGGTGTAGAGTAATCCAAAAGGTTATTTTAGATGCGTTTATTATGTGTGAAAGATTGAGGAATATTGAAGGGTTAAAGAGAGTTTATATTAAGTGTTTCTCCATGAAATTGAAAGGTAATCAGAGTTTTGGAGGTGTTGCTATTGGAGGTGTTGTGTGGGTTCTCAACATCTAGGACAAGTGGGTACTTGTTCATGCTTAAGAGTTGGTTCTCCTTGAGAAATGGTTGATTCAATAATGTCTCTTGTCTATGAATTAATTAGAGGACTATAGTCAAATTTTTTGAAGACTTGAGAGTGGTTTTTATCCCCCATGAGGGTTTCTCACATAATTCATGTGTTATGTGCCTTGATCTTATATAGTTTCTTTGTTCATTATAATAACTAGTTTATATGCTTCATGATTACTTATATTGATTGGTTGAGAGTTTAAAGTTTTGGAATTGGAAATGAATTTCTTGCATCACTGATTCACCCACCCCTCTCAGTGATTTTACCTATAAAAATTGATATCATATCCATAGCTTCTTTACAAGTTTAACCACTTTAAGGTGATCATAGGTACAATAGATGATAAAGAGGACAAGACATATATTCAAGGAGAACTAGTATGTGCCTTCTTAGAGATCAAATGTCTAGAGGAAATAATGAAAGATTGAAAAACAAGAAAGGATGTAAAAATTCAGATTTTCCCTCAATTTATTATGATATTAATGCAAACATTGATGGTGTGAAGACACAAATAGATAAACTAGAATCAAAAGTCAAGAATTTACAGGACATGATGGATAAAATCCTAAATAAAAAATGATGTCATTTGGAACGTAACGCTATGACATATATAAATGTTCTTCTATCTAAGGACAATTAAAATATTAGTTCTAACAAAGAACTTAAAGAGGAAAATTCTCATGTTTTTGATGGACAAGTAAAAAGAATTTATAATATGAATAACTACAGTTATGTTTTTAATGGGTACTGTTACACTTGTAATTAATATGGTTACAGATATAGGGACTATAATTTCTCTTCAAAAATTAGAAATGGGATTCTATGTTACAAGTATAACCAACAGGGACATATAGCTAAGTACTACTATAAGGGGACTTATTGGAAAAAGGACATACATGTCATTAACACCATCAAATGGTTCAAGGAAGACAAATCCAAGATTGAAGAAAAGAAGAAATAGAATTCAAGTAGTGCACCAAAGGAAGATTTAATGTTTGTTCAAACTACCTTACGTACTCAAGAGCATGAAAATAAGAAATGGTACATAGATAGTGGATGATCAAGTCATATTATAGGAGAAAAGAGTAAGTTTATCTCTCTTAGAAAACATAATTCAAGTTTAGTGAGATTTGGTGACAAAAAATCTGATAACATAGTTGGCAAATAGTTTGTAAGTTTGGAAAATGGTCATACTAAAACTAAAAATGTTTTATATGTTGAAGGTTTGAAATATAATATTCTAAGTGTTATCCAAATGTGTAAGCAAGGAAATATTCTAACTTTTCATGATCAAGGATGTGAAGTGAGAAGATCCAAGTCTAGAAAATTAGTTACAAATATTCACAAGGCAGATAATAAATTGTATGTGTTCCATGAATCCAAAAGGGAGGAGTGTTTCATTAATCAATTAGAAGAAAAATAGATTTGGCATAGAAGACTTGGACATAATTTTTTAAATTTTGGTCAAGATAAATTCAAAAGGATTAGTGAGGCATATGCCTAAAATCACTAAGATTCCTCATACTCTTTGCAAGGCATTCTTTCATGGGAATCAAACTAAAAGAAGCTAAAAATATAAGGAGAATTCCACCATAGTACCATTGGAATTTATCCAAATTGATCTATGTGGACCTAAAAGAACTCAAGGTATTCAAGATAACAACTAATTCATGTTATTAATTGATGACTTTACTAGGATGACTTGGATATATTTCCTTAAAGAGAAATCATAAGCTTTTGAAAAGTTCAAAGTATTAAAAGCTCTTATTGAAAATGAAAAAGGATCAAAAATAAAATGTGTGAGATCAAATATAAGAGGATAATTTTGGTCTCATGATTTTGATAATTTTTGTGAAGAACAAGGGATTAGAAGACAATATTCTGTTGCTAAGACACCCCAACAAAATGGGGTAGTTAAAAGGAAAAATAGAACTATCAAAGAGATAAGTAGAACCATGCTTCAAGATTCCAAATTATCAAATGGTTTATGTGAAGAGGATACTAATACATAAATATAAATCTTGAATATATTCCAAGTTAGAGTAAATGGTGATAAGATTTCATATGAGTTATGGAAAAATAGGGCATCTAATCTCAAACATTTTAGAGTGTTTGGGAGAAAGTGTTCTATCAAGAGGGATGATTAAAATCTTGGTAAATTTGACTTAAGGTCTGATGAGGGTTGGGTTATTTATCCATAAGTTCTACTTAAAGATGTTTGAATAAGAGACTCCACAAGGTTTTTGAAAGTTCTAATGTAAGATTTGAAGAGGTAGGTCAGATCAATAAGCCTAACCTCTAGATAAATGAAACTATAAAAAACCCTAATTCAAATAATGAAGGCATACCTAATCAATCAGATGACTAAGAGGAAGAGGTAAGACAAGACATTAGAGATAAATCTATGAGAATACATAAGGATCATCCATTTTTATAGATAATTGAATATGTAATGTAAGTTTGTAGACTAGAAAGAGAATGTTTATGCAATTAAAAATGCATCATGTCTATAAATCAATCTTGGCTTAGAGAAGATAGAGCATACATACACTTATGATTAGGAATAGATTTGTTAAGAAAGCAAATGACCAATATGGGGATCCACTAGACCCGATTAGGGGATCACTTATCACAAAACACTATGTTAAGGAGGGTTCTAAAGCCTCTAGACTAACACAATCATGTAATAACCCCAAGGGGGCCCTAGGTTTTGATATTTCACTTATTCTAATAACAACAAAGTAAATCTAATCTAGTACTCACTAAAGCTTGTGGCACAAAGTGGGGGTTAAAAAAAAGACAAACTAAACTAAACATGCATAAAATACATATACTCACGTCAATGCATATGGAATCCTAATGCATGGAAGAGAAGCACAACTGCATTATTTATCTACTCTTGCAAAGGAGAAATAAAGTTAGGAAGACTTACCTTTGAAGATGAACCCATAAAGCCTCAATATCTCCCTTATCCAAGGTTATTCATAAGAGATTGTTATGGTATGTAAGGATAATAAAGATAAATAAGCTCTAGGCTACATAACCTATCTATGCATCCAAAAGACTTCTCTATAAGACAAGATCAGTATCTCCAAAGAAGGATAAAAACCTAAACCTTATTCCTCAAGTATAATGGTCAATAAGTAAATGTTCCTTTGCACTTTTTCTTCTTCACTTCTCTATTCTTAAATGGATGGAAATGAACTTGTATATATAGGTGGATCTTACCCTAAATCCTTCCAAATATGTCAATTGTATGGGGTCAACCCAGTCAATCCTATATGTTTTCAGGAGATAATTCACTTGGTCTCGAGCTATGTTAGCCACAGGGATAATAAGATACAAATTGGAAAATAATAAAAAATAGTATAGGGTTGACCCAGTTGACCCTGTACATTAATTAGAGGCTAAAAACTATACAGGGTCAACCTAGTTGACCTAGTACAACCAACTATCAAAAGAGGGATAAGGCAAGAAACTAAATGATAAAGATATGAAAAATGTTTGGAATGGGTATAACTAAGAAGTAAGAGTTTAGGATAAATGGTTTTAGGAGATAAGTGTGTATATGGTAAGTGGAAAAAGGGACAATAATCTTACGAAGCACAAAAGGTCTGCCCACCCCTTTCCCAATGCACCCCTTAAGACATGCACTTAGAGAGTTCGAGACTCAATGGGTTATTATAAGATAAAAAGTGTTAATAATTGATAAAAGTTTGAAAATATTATTTGTATACATATTCACCACTTGAATCTCATCACATTTCATGTAAGTACAACTCGAGATGGTGTTTTAGGAATAAACATGATAACACACAAAGTTAATGAGTAAAGTGCAGTAAGCAATAAATAAGATAAAGGAAAGGACATAATTGAAAAACACATACCCTTACTTACCTTAGTGATGTAGATAAATAAGTAGACTTCAAGGGAAAGTGAAGGCATCCAATGTGAAGAACACTAGGTGAACCTATAGAAGTTAATTCAAAATATAGACAAAAATCATTTTTTTTGGAATATAGGCATATGATAGTGCAAAAGATTCTCTATGTCATCATGATTCTAATGCTTTTTCTAGTTCAAAAAATGCATGAATAGAAACAAAGGTATAAGCAAAATTAAGGAATCTACTTGAAAATAATTGAAAATTTTGAAATGTTGACAAAGTGTTTTTAAATAGGGAGAAAGAGAAGTCATTTGTTATTTTGATTGTGAAGGAGAGAAAAGGAGCTCTAAGAAACCAAATGAGCTAGGATGGTAAGGAGACAATAGGATAAGTGAGAGGGACCCTGAGAGGTAGCAATAGGTGTAAGATAGGTAGGCAACTATGAATCCCAAGCTAGTTTTTGAGTATTTTATTGATTTTAGTGTATTTTTAGTAATTTTGAATTTTTAAGCATTTCTAGATGTCAAAATGAAACCAAATTAGATTCTATAGGTAGGAAAAAAATAAGATAGGAAATGGGTTTAAAGGATTTAGAGAGAAAACTTCCAAAAGACAATTTTGTAAGAAAATGCAAGGGGTCAACAATAAAAAACAATTGGGTCCACCCAGTCGACCCAATAGGCTAAAAATGTGCAAAATCCACACTGTTGACCCAATAGGTGTGTGCCAACCCTATTTTGTTTTACAGACTATTGATCTAAAGATTCCAAAATGACAACATAGTACTAGGGAGGGGGAAACAAGAAGGTTGACTTAGATTTTTAAGTCAATCAAGTCAAAAATATGGAAAATTTGGTCAAACTAGTTTGACAAAAAAACTAAAATAATATGGAAAATCATGTAAATGGATAAAAGAAGGTTATAATGGCCTAAAATGACCAAGTAAGGGTAAAAAAGATTGAGTAGGCTAAAAATAGGTTCAAATGAATACATTAAAGCAATATAGGCTTATTTTTTATTAAGAATGTATTTTGACTATACATGACATGGATGATCTAATACATCTTTTTTTATTTCTTGATTGCAAGGAGGACCCAAATTATAATGATTGGTAGATGCATCATGTCTATTAGATCTATTGGAGTGTTTGATGATATGAGTTAGGGAAAGAATAGTATCTATATGCATAGGTAGGATAGATGAGATGTGTAAGATTCCCCTGAGTGTTGATTAATTAGTCATGTTCTCAAGATGTTGGGAATGATTGAATAACACCTTCAGGCAGGAGGTGGAGGGGGAAACGATAGAGGTGGCTATCATTTTAGAGGATGTCCATGCCATCTTAGGGATGTTGATAGTAGGAGTACCTATAACTACAGGGATACCATACAACATTGAGGAGAGGAGATTCTTAGCCATATGGGCTACAGACTCAAATATGATTTTGGTAGGGTGAAGAGTTAGCATGTTTTATGTATATATATCATAGGTTCCATATATCTAGAAGATGTGATAGGGATTGTGACATAGAAATTACTATGCCACAAGTTAGATGACAAGGTACCACTGTTCATGGTAGCCTTGAGCAAGATCATGCTAAAGGATAAAGTATTATATAATCTAAGGTCTGTCATCTAGATTCATCTCATATATGATATGTATGAGGTACTGATCAGAGGGTAAAAGTTGATAGGATTGATTGTATTATTGATGGTGTGGATATATGAGAGTTTTCATATGTATTAATTAATTAGGTTTACCCATGTGGTATATGATAGGTTACCTCAGGTATAAAGATGGAGAGAGGACTAAGTAGCATGGGTCATGCCCCACATGCTAGTGCTACAAATAATGAGATGTGAAAACATAATATGATATCCATATGGGTTCATGGTGACTACATGGCCTAGTTGCGACATAATTGCACTAGCTATAACAAAGATAAAGGTGATAGGGCACTACACCTAGTGGAAGGAGCCACCTCTAGTGTCATGGGTACCAATACAGATGGTCTTGCCTCATCCAGTAACATTGATATTGATACCCAAGCCTTGGGCTCAACATATGAAAGAGCCATAGGAGAGGAGAGGATGAGGGCCATTAGTGGTGAGGTTAATTTTTAGACCATATTGGGAGAGACCATGGACTGGTTGGGCATGATAAGGAGTAGATCAAGAGGAGATGGGTACAAAGGTGGTAGCACCAGAGGTACCACCACCTGCTTTGTAGTGATAGGAGCAATGGCCATTAAGGACATGAAATCAATAAAGGAAATAAAAGCATGAGATAGCTAAGATTGTCATCATATTAGATTACCCAATAGGTGAGCCAAGAGAGAGTTGGATGATAGAGAGGCCAATTCGGCATAGCCTAAGGTGGACTTGACCTATGATGATAGGATTTGTATTTATGAGGTGACCTATAGAGGACGTGCTCAAAGGAAACATAGATAAAGAGATTGTGCTTAGAAGCCATGTAGATGGTGAGACCATAGTAGCTAATACATATATAGGTAAGAAAAAAGGGTAAATTATGACTTAAGTTTTTATTATTTTATAAATAGACTAGAGATAGATATTTGAAGATATAACAGTGATCTAATATCTATCTGGTGTGATTTTATAGGTCTAATAGAGGATGAAGAGGAGAGATAGGGGTCCCTTATGAGGGAATCAATCCATGACATCTTGGATGAGGTGTTGATTTCGTATGACCCTACTACATTTGAGGACCCTAGTGTACCATCTATCCCAACTCAGGTGAGCTGGTTCAGAATAGTTGGAGAGGTAGCAAGGCATATATGAATAGAGAGAGGATGTATCCACCAACATAGATGGGTCTAGGAGAGATATGAGCATGGTAGGACCTATTGAGGAGAGATTTGTGCATTTGGATACAGTGACAAAAATGACATAGGCACATATAATGACCTTGACCCATATAACATAGGTGTAGGAGCAAGAGAGTGACACTCATGGTAACCTTAGCCTACTTGGCACATGTGGTACACCTAGAGGAACAGATGGATGGATTGAGATCTTAGATGGCTTTATTATAACATTCTATGTAGAGGGGTCAACTGAGGCATCAACAAGCAGCATGGCTAGGCCATGAGATAGACAGGATGGGGCCCGGCCATAGAGCTAGATCATTATATACGGTTGTACTATTGTATCAAAACTCATTATATATATAATGAGTTTTGATACAATAGTACAACCGTATATAATGATCTAGCTCTATGGCCGGGCCCCATCCTGTCTATCTCATGGCCTAGCCATGCTGCTTGTTGATGCCTCAATATATATATATATATATATATCATGAGTTTTGATACAACAATACAACCATATATAATGGTCTAGCTCTATGGCTAGGTCCCATCCGGTCTATCTCATGACCTAGCCATGATGCTTATGTATGTTTTTATTATCATGGTTGTGGTTGTGGATGGTTTGGATATATTTCTCTAGTACATGTATTTAACTATTTGTTGTATATTATATAAGAAATAAATGATATTTGGTTTAACATTATGTATAACACATGCATGGTTAAAAATAAATAGGCAAAAAGGACTTGGTAAAATATAATCAATCAAAAATGTACAACACACTATTTCAAGTTGGGAAATATGTAATAACAAGAAATGATTAAGTATAAAGAACCAAAAGAAGGGTAAAATAAAATAGTAAAAAATAATTTATTTTTAAACCAAGCAAAATATTTTTGCACTAGATTAAAACAAGTAAAATCATACTAAATCATGTTGGAAAATATGAAAATAATGTAATAAAATGGAAGGTATGAAAAAAAGAACAAATGGGATAAAAATAAATTAATTAAGTCAATCAATCATACTATATCAAGTTGGGAAGTATAAGAGAAAAAAATTGGAAAAAGGTTTAGTATGGAATTTGTCATACTAATTCAAGCTGGGAAGTATGAAAAATTCAATAAATGGTTAGACTCTTACATGCACTCAAAAAATAAGAAGATAAAAGTCAAAGAAAAAGGAAGCAAGAATAAAACATATTAAACCAAGTTGAAAAGCATGTCAATGATTTGTAACTTCATAATCGATCACATCTTATCTCATATTTGACACATGTAATATTTGTTTATGACTTATATTATTGGAAAACTTCGTGAGGAGGGCCAGGTCCTATCCATGGTCTTAAACTACAAATCCATAAAGGGGAAACCATTAGGGTAGAATAATCTGGATAATTGGGTAACAAAGGATGTTGGTAATAATAAGGTGCTATGATGGTAATTTGTGAGGAATGTTGGGTCCTATCCACAGTCTTACAAAACAACTCACATATGAGATCCTGAGGGGAGTGATCAGTAGATAAATCATTTTTTCTAAATAGGAAATATGAGGGATATAGATGTTGGAGAGTTTTCATGGTTATGTTATGGAGGTGTCCTAGTGAGTGGATGAAGTGCCTTGATAGTCTATGTGATAATGATAAAGTGTGAAATATGCTTGTCCTAGTATGCTTGAAGGAGGCCTGGTTGATCTTCAAATTTGGCATAGATAGAGATGTTCAAGGATAAGTATGGAGTTGTTAACATCTGAAAGGGATAATATAAGAGGTTTTATATGTTTTTAGTGCTTATGTTCATAAGTATATTTCATCTAGTTGATCATTATTTTCATCTAGACATTTTGGGTCTAGTGGTAGAAAATTTGAGTAGGCAGTTTCCTGACATCACCATTGTCACATGTGGATGAGTCAAGGGGAGTTGGTTATATGGTTGTGATAAAATTAATACCTATTTATTATGTGATAAATATTATGTCATTAACCTAAATTTAGTTAAATATATGCAATTGTAAAGTTGGGCTCTTAGGCAGTTTGATAAAGTTTTCCCATACTTAGCCAAAATTGCAATATGTCAAGAATAATTGAGTAAGAATTTTGATGATGTCATATATTATGAATTTGAAAGTGTAAGGAGAATTTTATCATATGGGTTTATAAATTTTTATGATTAGTTATAGTCTACCAAATTTTAGGTCATGTGATGTAGCGTGACAAAAGATATGCATGTGCAAAGTTTAGCTCCTAGGCATTTTGATAGTGTTTTCTATGTTCAAATAGATCTAAGTAGTTTGTTGACATCATATGTCACACATGTAAATGTTTAAATAGTAAATTTATATATGTATAAAATACCCTATATTATTCTATCTTATGCACTAAATTTTATACCATGCAACTAAGCGTAATGAAAGTTATGCAAGAACAAAGTTGGCCTCACAGGCAAGTTCTAAGCATAGTTGGCTTTGTGACAGAAGATTTTGAGAATGAATTTTAATGGTGATATATCTAAATTATATGAAGGTTTAAAGATAAATTTGATATATGTTTATATTCCTATTTGAAAGGTGATTATATGGTCTAAATTTTATATCATGTGTCTAAGCATTGAAGAAGTTATTAAGGTTCAAAGTTGGCTACTTAGACAAATTGCAATGGCCCCCATAATAATCTATTTTACACGAATGAAAGATCAAGACCGAATGAAGATCCAATAGTTTGTGATTGATCATATAGTTTTGATCTAACAGTGCATGTTGAGTGAGATGGTAAGAAGTGCATGATGTTTAACAGTTAAAGTGCCA
The DNA here is from genome assembly GCA_037957365.1 of Torreya grandis. Lineage (NCBI taxonomy): Eukaryota > Viridiplantae > Streptophyta > Pinopsida > Cupressales > Taxaceae > Torreya > Torreya grandis. The sequence goes on from JARHVA010008291.1 coordinate 41,238, forward strand.
AGTATCATGATCACGGGGGTTCTAAGCAAGATCAAATGGTGAGTGTTATAAGATAAAGACCTAACTAATACATATAAATATATGGTTTGTGTTGAGTTAATATTTTAATATTTCATGAGATGATTTAAACTATTTAAGGTTTAACTATGACCATTTGAATTTTACAAAGGAAAAGACCAGTGTTTAGTTTTTGTGCCATATATTTTGATCTATGTAGAATTTACTCATGGTGTAAAAATAAAAGTTGTAGAGGATTCCAAGATGAATCTATTAATATGAATTTGAATTTATAATTTTATGTATAGGAAAATATAGTGAGATTAAAAATTGACTATGTGTTTGACTATGTTCTGTAGATTACCTGAGAAGGAGGTCAGTGTTTGAGTTGATTGAGCATACATAGAGGAGTGTATTGTTAACTATGATCATTTAAGGATGTCTTAGGCATCATAAGGAGTGGATGCATGTATTTTAAATTGGTATTTTATTCTTTTTTTTCTTGATTAAGTGCTAAATGGGTGAATAGGTCTCCATGAGACCTATAAGATCTACAAGGGCCTAATTGAAAGGTGTAGCTACTTAAGGGTGACCCAGAGATGCTATGGCTGACATATGAAGATTTTATTGAGCTATGTCTTGATGTGAGATAATACATAATGTTTAAGGAAAGTATATTGGCCAATCAAGAAGCTATTTATCATGATTTCTCTATATATAGGGAAACCAAATTAAATGGTTTCTAGATTTATAAAGGCTTGTATGAGTAAAATATTCATTGAAGTGAAGAAAAGAGGAGATTGAGTGTGCCTAATGGTAAGGTTGATGAGTAGATCAGATTGAGGACTATGTGTATGACCTGCAGGTCATAATTTTTATGGTATAATAGTGCTCTTGCAGGTTAAAGATGAGGAAAGAGGCTTGTGTGAGTGGAGTAGAACGAAGAGTTAAGGAGCAAAGAGATGAAGTGTGCCTAGTGGATGGGTTGATGAGTAGATCTGGTCATGATTATTTTTATGACATATAGGTCATATTTATATGTCATAACAAGTGCTCTTATAATTTTAATGATTTAAAGTTTGAACAAAGGATAGGTTATGTTTCTGTGATCTTGGAGGTTGATTTATGAGGCAGATCAGAGTATGGTCTATGTGAATGACCTCATGGTCAGGTTGTTGTTATGGTGATAGAGTTATTATAGGTGTGTTAAAGTGAGTTTGAGTGAATATTTGGAGAGTGGGTTTAGTTGGGATATGCAATATGTCCTAATTAATCTTTATGTGTTAGTACAAGTATGTACTATGATTTGGCCAACAAGGAATATTTTGTGAAAGAGTGAAGGTGAAGAGTGATAATCAGAGGTCTATCATCAAGTGTTGAAGACATTAGTTCTAAGGTGGAGGTGTTCATTTCAAATGAGGGTTTAAAGGACCTGGTCTTCCTTAGTGGAAGTTGCTCCTTGTGAAGTAGGTGTTTCGCTAAAGGAAGGTCATCTAAAGGAATTGATCTACTTAGGGGTAGGTTTTCCTTATGGAATAGGAATTTCACAAAATTCTATTCAAGAGGATATGACTAGTCTCTAGTTTATAATACCTTATAAGACAAGTAGTCCAAGTGTTTACAAGCTTAAGAGTTGGTTTTATTCCCTAAGAGGGTTTCTCACATAGATGATATGTTGTATGCTCTTGTTCATGCTTTGGATAAATGTAATTTCGTATTTATATTACTAAGATCAAGTTGATGGATGATGGAATGGTTTTGGAATTGAATTTCCATTGCTATATACTAATTCAACACCCCCTCTCAATAGCTAATTTTAACAATAGGGAATGAAAAAGGAATGTAAAAAGTAAGACTTAAGCATCTTATGAGAAGACCTTAGGAGGAAAGAGGCATACTAAGGACATGAGAAGACACTAAGTGACTAGTTACCATTAATGTACAAAGGAAACCTATTTGTTATAGTCATAAAACTATGTAGGAAAATAAATGTGCTACTAAGATCAACTCATGAAGGTAAATTGGTATAAGGAAAATTAAAATGGACTTACCTTCCCATAATGTGTTCTTCATTCTTCAGGACCCCATACAGATCTATCGATCTACTATGAATATTAGGTACTTGCATGAGAAAGTAGATAGCACTAAAAGATTTTTTTATTCTTCTCTTCTAATCTATTGGCCTAACACACCCCAAAGGACCTTAGTTCTATTGTGAGGTGTGATATGGAGTTTGAGATTCAACTAGAAGAAAGAGATGTGATTTGAATCATGTCTGTTGATGATTTAAAATTACACTTGATTCTAATCAACAACAATGGGAAGCTTTGAGATATGGGACATGCGTCTTGAAACAACCTCTAGATTTTTGAGAAGCTGGTTCTTTAAATTGAGTAAATACTAGGAAAAGGGATAGGAATTTTAATCAAAAACACAAATGCAAGAAAGAAATCTAATCTATTGTGATGCACCTAAATGTAATTTGACCTTAATCCTAAGCACAATGAGGCTATATGTAGGATTCATTTACATTTAATAGAAAACAAGTGCATGATCAATGTAAAAGATGGAAACAATAGAAATAGAGGCTCACAACATAGACTACTTTTGCTGTGATATAGAAAATGTCAACAAAGGCATAGGGTTCAATCTTCTTATTTGAATTTTCCAATCAGATAAGAGGCACAGAAACACATACATTTATATAAACCTTTCAACTCAAGAAAACAAGACAAAAGCAAATGACATTCCTAATCACAGTTCTAGAAAGTCTATAGCCTAGACTACTTTTACAAATGACACAAAAAATATCAACAAAGGAATAGGGTTCAATCTTCTTATTTGAATTTTCCAATCATATAAAAGGCACAGAAACATGTACATTTATATAAACCTTTCAACTCAAGAAAATGAGACAAAAGCAAATGATATTACTTAGTCACAGCTCTAGAAAGTTTAGACTCTTTACAATAATAGAACCCACGCTCTATTTTCAAAACTCTGCCATCTCAGACCAAAGCATGCAAAGACAAAAATTTGCAATGTGCAACTAAAAAATAGAATGAAATCTAGAGTAAATTTTTACTCTACAGTTATTGGTGACCCTGAGGAATTTTGAGTCTGCTAAAAAAGAAACCACAACTCTCGCTAGATCAAAATTATGGCAACAATCACAACTTTAGTGAGGCCGCCTGATAAACATACCATTCAACATCAAATAGCCTCTACTTATTTTGAAACTCCTAAAAAGCTAAATCAAGGTTAATGATGTCCTTGTATGAAAACTCTACAAAATATGAACTGCAACCTTCAACTGGAATTCAAACTAGATCAAAACAACTTCCACTTCTAGCACTGATGAATCAGACACATTTGGGGAATTATGTAGATTTGAGAGAGACTTAATGTGTCGAGAGTCTTGAAAATTTTGAAAAGATTCTAAGCCATAACCATGTGCTCAAAGAACACTTATTCAAAAGAGAGAATGGGAAAGAAAAAATGGGAAAACAAAAGTAATACGAAAAGGGGAAATTACTATATACAACTAACCAGGTATATTTGCCTCCCTCCTAGATCAAAAGGAAAAAATTTGAAGTTTCCTTCATGGTGAGAAGATTTATGGTGCCAAACAAATGGCTAAATGGGATGGAGCTCTGATGACTTGCTCATCCTACTTGCCACCTTGATTGGCCTGCATTTGAGTGAATCAGAGTCAAACATGTCCCCAACATGTACATACTCTTCTTGTTCTTGAAAGCTTGCCAAATGCTGGTTCTTCATACTGGTGTGTCTCATCAAGAATCGATGGCTGTTGGCTCATCACCATAAGCCCTTAGATATACCTTATTGATTGGCTTATCTCTTTCTGCCTCATTCTTGGGTTCCATTACATGATCATCCTCATTGATGACTTCAACCTCTTGAAAGGATAAGTCTAAAATCTTGCATCCCCTCTGCATACTTATCTGAGTCTCAATGCTATCTTTTCCACCTGAAGATAGCTCACAGTCTTCTTGAAGAATAGTGTAACCTACCCCAATGACTTCAAACAAGTCATTCAAAACATGATAAAAAATTATCTCTTTTTCATCAGAGATAGAGGCAAAAGCTTGTGACTTGTTCTCTGGTTCATCAAAGGGTGTACCTATAGTGATTTCTTCTTCATCTATAATCATGAAATCTTCTTGACTAGCCATGAATTGAGCATACTCCTCTGCATACTTATTTTCTTCCTCCAAAATATATTCTTATTTGAAAAGGGATAAAGAAGAAGAGTGATGGTTATACATATGTGGAAGAGGAGATAATTCTTGAGCTAGAATTAAATGATCCTCTTCTTTCCATATGTCCATCACTTCATCTATATCAGATGTAGCTTGATAGCTCTCTTGGAGGGATGTAGATGGGGTATTTTCAAATGTAAGATCTTCTGCTTGATCATCATCATGAGTGAGAGCAACCTCAACCTCTTCAAGGCTTTGAGCAAAACCTTTCTCCTCCTTTCTGCCCCATTATTCCATTGTTTGTTTCCAAATCATGACCTTTCAACCAAAACTTTTCCCTTGGGAAGAGGTATCAATTTTATCTTCTTCAAAATCCCTAGTTGGTTCATGATTTTCCCTCTTCCAACTCAGAATTTGGACATCATGTTGAGAGATCTGAGGATTGGTAGAGGAGGTATTTTTTGGTGTAGGCTCCTCTCTAAGGTCTAAAAGCTCTATCTCTCTTTCTCTATGAAATCTCATCTTTGCCTCTAATTCCTCAATTTGCTTAGCTATATTTTCTTGAAAGAGTCTTTCTTGAAGCTCATAGGAATCATCATAGAAGTGGGGAGTGCATGAAGGCTACAATGAAAAACAAGAAGCTTCTTGAGGAAAGGTGAGAGGGAGTTGAGGGGGAAGTGAGGGTTTGGATTCCACTTCCCTTGCTTCCAACATAGATTTGACATTATTGGGGAAAGGACCTTGATAGGTTCAACTTGGCTCAATAGCAGGGGTTGCATATATCTGATATAAAACTTGTGGTAGTGAATATACAGGTTGATAGACTTGGTAAGGCTATCTCTCATGAATACTCAGCTTCTCTTCTAAAAATGCAATCAAGCCACACACATCCAACATCTCATATGTAAGCCTTTGCCAATTTTCTCTTTCAATGGGATCCCATTCACTTTTAATTAGATCTACTACATTTATTACTTGATGGATGACATGATTAGGAATTTCTTGGCCACATCCCCTTTTGTTGTCAAGCTCTAATACATATTTTTTATATCCTAGTAATGCTTTTTTGAAGGTGGAAATGAGATTAGGTTGAGCATGGGATGTAACATATTGGGGAGACTGGGCATAAGATTGATATAGCTCATGACAGGGCTGAGGCTGGTCGTATCAGACCTATGAAGGGTAAAACTTATAACCATATGCATCTTTGTTTCCTGATGTGATTCCATGAGCAACCTGATCTTGATTAAACATATATGAAGGGGCATAAGACCCATAGCTCTGAGTAATAGAATTATACATACCAAATGGTGATTTCTTGATAATACTAGGACTGCTTAACTAGCTGATTCAACTCAGAGTCATTGTTGGTGTTGACAAAATAAAAACCTCCAAACGCTGGTTAGCCAAAGAACACACCAAAAATTCTTCAACTCCTTGAAATATTGGTCCCACCAGGCATGCCAAAAATTGTTGATGATTTAAAATTGTGCTTGATTCTAATCAACAACAATGGGAAGTTTCAAGATATGGGATGTGCATCTTGAAACAACCTCTAGATTTTTGAGAAGCAGGGTCTTCTTTAAATTGAGTAAATACTGGGAAAAGGGATAGAAATTTTAATCAAAAACACAAATACAAGAAAGAAATTTAATCTATGGTGATGCCCCTGAATGTAATTTGACCTTAATCCTAAGCACAATGAGACTATATGTAGGATTCATTTACATTTAAGAGCAAACAAATGCAAGATCAATGTAAAAGATGGAAACAATAGAAATAGAAGCTCACAACATAGACTACTTTTGCTGTGATATAGAAAATGTCAACAAAGGCATAGAGTTCAATCTTCTTATTTGAATTTTATAGTCATATAAGAGGCGTAGAAACATGTACAGTTATATAAACCTTTCAACTCAAGAAAATGAGACAAAAGCAAATGACATTCCTAATCACAGTTCTAGAAAGTCTATAGCCTAGACTACTTTTACAAATGACATAGAAAATATAAATAAAGGCATAGGGTTCAATCTTCTTATTTGAATTTTATAGTCATATAAAAGGCACATAAACATGTACAATTATATAAACCTTTCAACTCAAGAAAATGAGACAAAAGCAAATGATATTACTTAGTCATAGCTCTAGGAAGTCTAGACTCTTTATAATAATTCTCTCTAAAAAATTCTCTCTGATAATTGATGATGATTTCTTCTGGTGATCTCTACACCCTTATTTATAGCCTTGGATCCACTCCAGATTGTCTACTTGTTCCTAATCTAATGGCCCAAATGAAGTCTTCCCCAACTGAACGTGTCTAATAGAAGATATCTTATAGATTCTGAAATGCTTCATCTTTTGGCAGTTTATTGGCTGAAACAGATTGTAGGACACTCCCTTCTCTTAAACATTAGGTAACACTTAGCCAATTTCTTCTTATTACTATAGGAAATTCTAGAGAACGACACTTGTTGTGTTCAGTAGAAACTATCAAAGACATGCGGCACTTTTCGCATAACTTATACTCTTTTGTGTCTTTGCTCAAGAGTGTTCCACCTTTGACACTTGTCTATATCCACTTCCTTGAAACTTCAAAAGCTTAAAAGAAAATAAGACCCATAACATTTATTACTTGAGTAACTTTAAAAGGGCCATAAGGACAGTTGTCAATCTCTGTTGCTTTTATTAAAGGACACATGGCAATCTCCACTTTACTTATCTGGGGTTACGTGGTGATCTCCGCTGCTTGTAGCTACCTTTTAGAAACCTATAGAAGATGACACATGGTAGTATCCACTTTACTCTGTTCATACCATAGAAACAAATGGGTCTCATTTCAAATTTACATAGACAGCAACACCTGGCGGCTTCTGCTTACTTAAGAAATAAAACTTGGGACCCACCATAGTCTTTGTTATATCAGTGAAACAAGAATGAAGATAATTTAGATTGCGACACGTGGTGGCTTTCGCTCTCTTTTACTAGGATACGTGGATCTTTCATCACTTTTAGAAAAGAAAAATTGAGACCTTTCATGACTACCACTTGGCATTCTCTGCTCAATCTTGATATTTAGCTTGTTAAAACCTTTTGCTGAAAAGAGATGAAATGTGGGTGCCGATATGAAACCACAGACGCTGACACTTAGCATGTTCTTTTGAGTTGCTATGAGGTATGTGGCAATCTCTGCTACTTTACTAAAATTATGGAAAGTGACTTGGAGGATGACACTTGGAAGTATCCGCTTGATTTCAACACTTAGAGAAAATGAATCAAAAAGGAAAATAGAGCCTGTGCTCTATTTTCAAAACTCCACCATCTCAGAGCAAAGTATGTGAAGACAAAAATTTGCAATGCGCAACTGAAAAATAAAATGAAATGTAAAGTAAATTTTTACTCTACAATGTCTTTTAGTTTGATTTTACATTTAAGAATATTTTTGTCTTTTATATCATTGCCTTTTTGTTTAAAATGATTTGGATTTTAAAAATTTATGGCTTTTGAATATTCTTCCTCCATACAGATTTGGAATGTCCAGTCATGAGAGATATAATGATACACACTAAATGAGATTTAGGCTAAGGCTAAAGGAAGTTAAGTAACCAAAAATAAGGAAAGACTAGGACACTTAGGCTTAATAATGAACCAACATGTGATCTCAAGTCTCAACCATGTATAAGCCTAGTTTGAGGAAAGGAAATAAAGGGAAATAAGGCAATCCAAAGTGGACCAGTATAATGAAATTATAATGAGATACATTGTTTACTAACTGATCATATGGTAATAGAAAACATGATGAAATGGAAAAAGGTTGGTATAACCAAGTCATAGTGACAATTATCTATGATAAATAGAGATAAGAGAGCAAGCAATCATGAAGACACAAGAAGAGAGTTTTAAAAAAAACCCAAGAAATAAAGAGAAATCAATAATAAATAAAGACAATCATATGCAAATATAAATGAAAATATAAGCAAGTTATAGTACAAAAGGTAAAATCACTATAAGAAAAATATGAAGAAAAATATGAATTTGACATAGTGTCAAATGATATAACAGATAGATAAAATGTAACATTAGATCACACATCTAATCCAATTTTAAAAGTAAAATCACCATGCACATGCTCATAAATATTGATAAATCTGCCCATACACATTATCTAAAACACTAGATAGATCTCTATGGAGCTAGATACAAAATGCTACTAATGTCTCATCAATCTTAAATAAAAAATGGGAAAATACTTCTCTTCTAATCTCCTCCATAGAAAAAGTAGGAATAATCAATGGATCATGTTGAGGAGGGAAATTAGGCAAGGGATGCTTAGGTGAATGCATGGGAGCAAGCTCTACAGGAGATGTAGGAATCACTAGTGGGGAAGAATCCATAGGTGAGGGAATATCCACATGTAAAGGAATCATGAGTGGAGGCATAAAAGATGATGAAGGAACTATTGACACTTGAATTTTCACCCTTGAGGAGATGTTCATCTCTCCTCAATCAAGTGGTAAAGTGGAATCATCTCTCTTACTTTGGGTGACAATTTAGTTGAGATGAATCTCTAGATTAAAGGTTAGCTCCCCTTGATGTACCTTGAAAGCTATCTCTAATATATCAATTGTGTATGAAAAGGGGTAAGGAAAACAAAATGGTGATTCAACAATATGTATTATCCTCCTATTTGATTAAAAATATAATAAATAAATGTAAACAAGGATGTTTCACTTAAACTCACAACGAAAAGACATTGTTGCATCAGTATTTCATAAGTTAGATTTAGGAAGGTAATTGAAACTCAAGAGGGTGATGAATGATTCCACTAAGAGAATAAAAATATACCACTTCTAAGACTCTTATACACTTAGTAAAGAATACTAATAGAGACCTTGCAACAACATCCCATTTGCACATTGGTAAGTGACCATAGATTGACATGTTAGAAAATTAACTCTTTCACTAGTCGTTATCAACAAGATTCAAACCTATACTCAATAGTACAATGTGTGAATGGTGAAATCACTTGTATATTTTTTTAAGAGTTCTTCGAGTATAAATCTAGCTAGTGTTTTTCCAATAACTAGCAGAGGCTATAAAATGATCCAAGAGAATGCATATATATAGCCTTGAGAGGTAGAAATGTCAAAGGAAGTCCAAAGGTCACTTGGAAATGTGTCATCTTGAAATAATAAGTTACATTTGCATGGGCAAGAAGTGGGTGAGCTATGCCATGTCACTGAATGGATCAATTACAATGAGTTACAACTAAACCAAAAGTATTAGTTACATTTGTTACAACTGAACCAAAGCCTCAGTTACATTTTTCCATTTGTTACCTCTATCTTCACCTTTAGGTTCCTATCAAGATTTTAAACTCCAATGACTATTTCCTGTAATTTAAAATTGACATTTTATGGGTTGTCATCCTTTGGGTATTTTCTTTAGACTTTTGGACTCAACCCTTTTGTTTCCTTTATATCAGATAAGTTTTTTGAAACAATTCATTCCTTCAGATTTTTTGTTTGGCCCTTTGAAATGTTCCTTTGGGTTTCTTGAAGTGGACCTTTGGCTTTGGAGTGACCCTTCTGGCTTCCTTCAAATGACCCTTCAACAATTTGAAAAGACCCCTGTAGAAAATTTGCAAGTGTCCTTCAGCTTTTGGAAATGACCTTTTGAAAGGAAAAAAACCCTTTAGATTTTTTGAAATGGTCCACCTTTCTGTGAAAACAATCTTTCATAATTTTCAAAAACATCCCTTCAAGAACATTGAAATGCCGTTCGGAATTTTGGAAATGACCTTCCAAAAGGAAAAAATACCCAGATATTTTGAAAAGTACATTTCAACCTTCAAATTACCCTTCAAAAAAACTACAAAGTACCTTTCAGGAAAATGAACATGGCCTTCAAAAAAGTTGAAATGGACAATTTTCCTGACAAAATATACCCTTCGAAAAAGTTGAAAGTGTCCTTAAAAAAAGTTACATGCACAATTTTATCAATAAAAGAAATCCCTTGAAAGGGTTTAAACATACCCTTCAAAAAATTTGAAACATACCCTTCGAAAAAAATGAAAGTGTCCTTTTTGATTTGAAAGATATATTTCAAAAAAATTGCAAAGTACCTTCGAGAAAATTGCACAGATAATTTGTCCAAAAGAATTTGGCAATTTCTCTTTGGGAGATTTGTCTCAGAAATTTTTTATGAAAGAATTTGTTACTTAGCTGAATGAAAAATCCAAAAGAAATACACTTAAGGAAAAAGCTTCAGACTAAAAGTCTGAAAGAATTTGGCAAAGGCTTAGAACAAAAACTTGAAAGAATTCAGTAAAGGTTTAGTAAAGACCAAAAATGAACTTTCTGCAAGGAATAGACTTGTACGTTTTTTGTGGGTTTTTTTAGAGAACACTTCTTTTAAAGAAAATCTAAGTACTTGACCTAGCCAAAGATATAGACTTAGATGACTACGTTTTTAGATAGTGCCCAATTTTGGCCTGAAGGGCCAAAATTTGGTCAACAAATTGGTGACTCATAGGGGTAATATTCCTGCTATATTGATCAAACTAGTATCCTTATCAAACTAAGGGCCAATGGAGTTAATTGATTCTTGAAGATGACTAATAAGGATTATGCCAAAATAAAACAAAAGGAAACACACCACACAACAATAGGAAGACGAAGCAAAGACAACACAAAACAAGACAAAGACAAACTCACACATGTGAATAAACACTTAGGGAACACAAAGAAAGAAGGAAACTATGTACAAGGAAGAAAGAACATTAGTAATAATGATTTAGATATATCCCATTGACTAGATTATGTAGCTCCTCTCCATGTAACTTGAAGAGTTGGAAAACATTATGTTGTTTGCACTTTGTGATCACATATGGGCCACTCCATAGAGCATCAAACTTTGTGTGTATTATAGGTTTGGCCCTATGTTCATCCCATTTTAGGATAATGTCTCCTTCTCTAAAACTACTTAGCATAGACTTCTTGTCAAAATACTTATTTGTTTGTTGTTGGTGAGTTGTCATGATTTGTATAGCTTGATCTCTTATCTCCTCAAGATCTATCAACTCACATAACTTGACTTCTATGCTCTCATTCTCCATTAATTGTAGCTAATATGTGAGGTCTAAAGCTAGTAACTCAAGTGAGATAGGAATCTTAGTCTCCCTTCCAAACACAAGTGTGCATGGTGAGTTCCCAATTGCTCTCTTTGGGGTGATCCTATCAATCCAAAGAGCTATATTTAACTTGGTGTGCCAAGTCCTTTGATTATCCTCCATAGTCCTCTTTATGATCCTAATCAAATTCTTGTTTATGGACTCAGCTAGTCCATTTCCCTAGGGATAGTAGTTGGATGAGGTACTAAGATAGATGCCATAATTCAAAGCACATTCACTTGGTCTTGTTCCTAAGAAGGCAAATGCATTATCTAAAATGATTGTTGAAGGAGTTCCAAACTTGGTTACTATACCTTCATAAAATTCTAAGACTGAGTTTTCATTTTCATCCTTAAGAGCTATATCCTCCACCCATCTTTTAAAATAATCAATGGTTATCAATACCCACTTGTGACCAGCACTAGACGGAGGATTGATCAAAGCTATGAAATCCAAACCCCATTACATAAAGGGTTATTCAACTTGGATTGGGTGAAGAGGCAAGGTAGTTAGATTTTATTTTCCATTAAAAATAACACATTTTTGGAATTTCCTTACCCAAGTGTGAGTGTTTTTAAACAAGCTAGGCTAAAAGTAACTAGCTCTCATAATCTTAACAACCATAGTTCTTGGAACAAAGTGACCACCAACTGGTCCATCATGAAACACATGCAACACTTTGTTAATTTGATCCAAATAAATACACCTCAAAAGCATACCTAAAAATTCTTTTCTAGATAGCACTCCACCAATAAGTACATAAGGAATGGATTATAGCCTAAAGTACCTTCTCTTGGCCCTATCAAAACCTATTGAACACTCACCAATTTGAAGGAAATGGATCATGTCATGTGTCCAAATTATCATAGATAAAGGTACAACTACTATAGGGTCATCATGGAGTGCTAAAAAAACCTCTCTTTTCTCTTTTAAGTCTAAATCAAGATGCTCACATAGTCCTTTTCCCTTCACTAGCTTGGTTGTTTTGATCTCCACATCATACTCCATCACTATGGTGATCCAACCTGCCCCTTTCTCATTGAAATATCTACCTAAAAATAGTCTTTCACACTAAGATGAGGCACAAAAATGTGAATCTTGTTGTTAGACAACATATGCTTGAACTTTTTCAAAATCCTTATAATTGAAATTACTTGTTTCCCAACATATGTGTATCTTAGCTCATAGCCTTCTAAACCTTGAATAAAGAAGGTAATAGGTTGTTCAAAATTTTCATCATTAGCTTGAGTAAGCATAGCAGAGATTACCTCTTCATTCCCAAAAATTATAAAAATTGAAGTCCTTGGAGAATTTTGGACTTACAAGAGTAAGAGCTTGGCAATGGCTTGCTTGATCTCTTCAAAAATTTCTTTCCTCCATCCTGTCCAAGTGAATATCTCACCCTTCCTTAGCATGGAGGTCAAGGGCTTCACCAAGTTAGAAAATTAGGAATAAACCTCCTAATGAAATTTATTTTACCAAAGAAGCTTTTTAGACCCTTCTTATGTTTAGGCAAAGATAATGCCAAGATGGCACTTATCCTTTTAAGATCAATAGATAGACCTTATTTAGAAATAATGTGGCTTAAGATTTTTCCTTCATGAAAAATAAACACACACTTATTTGGGTTTAGAAGAATAGGGACTAAGTTGGCTAGCCAAGAAGAATTCTTGATGGGAAAGATGATTTTCGACTCAATCAGTTTGGTAAGTTCTTTCCTTATGAGAGGGTTAATCTTGGGATTGATTGGCCCTTGTCTCTGCTCTATGGGTTTGGAATTTTCATCTAGCTCTATGGTGTGTTAAGCCAAGATTGAGTCAAAACCCTTCAAATCACTATATTCCCATGCAAAAATATCACTACACTTCTTTCATAGTTCAATGAAATCATGCCTCTCTTGACTAGTGCATACCTTCCCAAGTGTGAGTAGCTTATCTTTAAAGATTTCTACCCTTTCATATTTCTTTTGTGCTAGTCATCCTCATTGAAAATGCTCTCAAAAGTCACTAATCCTTTAGGAAAATTGTTGGACTTCAATTAGATAATCTTCCCTCCATATTATTTCTACAATTTAGACTGATTCTTGGAAGAAAACTCAGCCTCTTCTTGTATAAAAAGTGTTATCTTTTGGTCACTATCAAAGACATTCCAATTGGTAAAATAATATAGTATGGATGGTCTCACAATCACCTTTAGATGGGGCTGGTTTTTATATTCCTTTATGCCCTTTAGAACATCAAATTGAGCACAAATAGATTCCAACCTATTATCATGCTTGTTTTCTTCCCTTAGAATAGATATGATGTTAAAAGCCTTGAAATCTTCTACACGGTCCCAAAATTTGTGCTTATAGGATTTGAGAAAGGATTTCTTGTTCAAATTCTTTCCTCTAACTTGGTTTACAAAAATCTACATACACTTTTAGTTCTTTAATTCCTCTTTTTCTTTCCCATTCAAGGCCATGGATATGGGTCTCATACTCTTCCATGTTAAAGGTACATGATAATTGAAATATGAAGGCTAAAAAATACCTTTTCTTTGAAGGTGAAACCAACATCTCTCCACCACCTGCCCCTATCTTGCTTCTAGACCCATCAAAGAAGAGCTACCATAAGGCATTCACATCCTCACTTGAGTTCATTAAATTGGGCATGAAATAGGCCTTCTCATACATGTAATAGACTTCAAGACTAGTATTATTCAATAAACTTGTAAGGATCATGCTCATAGTTATCATCCCCCCACTCAACTAGGAATAAATTAGAAACTCCTTCACGAGAAGATGATTATGATTGGCCAATATGAAGCTCCTCTTCATTAATGATAGCATAGTTAACATTTTATACCTTAGGTGAGTATGGTTCTACGCGATCTCTATGAATAGGTTCTGACTCAATCTTCACCTTAGTGCCATATTTTGTCCTAAACACCATGTAGGACCAATTGGATACCAAATATCCACCTATCTTAGATGTAAAGTCCATTGATAAGTAAAGGGAAAAATAGGGAGGTAAATTTGATACTAACACATCATGGAGAATTGAAAAAGTGGGACAAGCATGAAAGGTCAAATTCAAACCTTTCACTACCCCTAAAGTCTTGGCTGGTGATCCATCTAATTACAGAACTCCTTTAGTCATTAGCTCATACTTGAGGCCTAACTTATCTGCTATACAATTTGGCATAATTGATGTGCTTTTTCCACTATCAATGACAAAATTATGAACCAAGAAATCACCAATAATTATATATAGGTTAATAGGAGGAGTCTTCTCATATTTCTTCACTTGACCATCCATAGATTGAGTTCCATTTACCAGAATGACATTGTCATTTCTAGATGGCCCAACCTATTTACCCAATCCATAAATTTTTTTTGGAGTATATATTTCTACCCTAGTAATTTTAGATAATACCACAATGATATTTTAATATGTGGCTTATTCATTTGGTCTAACACATTGATGGAAGGATTACTCACTTTGGGGTTCTATTTATGAACATTTGCACTTTGTGATGTAGCTTGTGGAGGTAGAGTTGTAGCAACTATCCTAAAATTTGGAATCCTCTAATCTTATTGTAGTTTAAGATATATTTTAGACCCAATTACCATAGGAGATGATGTAGGAGTCACAACATGTCCTTTATTAGCTCTTTGAGCTTCATTGATAGATCTCCTTTTGGACCTAGTATTAGAGGTAACACTAGTATTCTAATTACTTGTATTCCCCACATAAATAATTGCATAAAACTCACCCTCCAAATAATTTATGAGAGTGGAATTGGATTTAAACTATTTAATTTCTATCTTAAATTTCATTGGCATCTCAAAACTTTAAAATTGAGATGTTTGATCACCTTGTGTATTCATGCTTTGATTTTACATCTCATTGGCATAAGCAACTTGTTCTTGACCATGTTTAAAAGGAGGATAGTTGGGATGTTCTTGGATAAAATTATTTTGAGTGGGGAAAAGGGATTTAGAGGATGAGGGATCACTAGGACTATATCTTTGATAAGGTTTGACATGGGTAATTTGGCCTTGTCCTTGATTATTGCCTTGAAAAAAAGGTTTGTTTGTTTGTCCAAACTGATTGTAGGATTGAGATGGCCTATAACCTTGGGTTTGTTACATTTTTAGAGAAACCAATTCATTATTAATGATTTTGAGAAAAAAATTGACTTTGTGTATTTCATTGGTAGGGGTAATGGCATATTTTTGTTGACCAGGCAAAGGAGTGAAGTGGGCAATGCACTTTGACTAGGAGAATGCAAATCAGGGAATAGTGGCATTGGAGATCTAGGATATATCTTTCCCACTTAGACAAGATAATTCTCAAAATTTATGGATATTTCATAGGTATTAAGCAATGCATTTCCACCCATTTATTGAATCATCATGGTAATGTCATTATTCAATGCTTTCAAGTAGTACAAAAATGCATAGTTTGTGGTTGGCCTCTCAAGAATCAAGATTCTATCCTAATTTTTTTGGAACCTAGTATTAAAATCTTACATGAATTCATGTGATTCCATCTTTATTATGTTTAATTTCTTAGCTAGAGATAGGTGATCACTCTTTTCCCCAAACCTATCAGTCAATAGGGTCCCCAACTCATCCCATAAGCCAATAGAATTTACAAGTACGGTTCCATACCAATCCAAGACTTTTCCTTTGAAGGACAAGGCAAAAAACCTAATAGATACATTTTCTTGGGTAATATTATGGATATTACAAAAGTTTTCTATATTTTAAATGTGTTTAATGGTAGTAATTGGACCATCTCCACTAAAAGATAGGACACTTTTGAGGGCTGCTCCTATAATTTGATCATATTGGGCAAGATATAAGGGAGATGCCATGGTGAAAGGCACAAAAGATTATCTTATAGCCATTTTGGAATGACCACTATGGATGTTAGAAATGGAATGTAACACAAACTTATAAGATTTAAACACAAAATCTCTTTTGTAAGGATGAGTATTGACAAACCTGAACCTTTTGTTGGAATATGGAGGTAATTCCACAAAATTGAAGGGTACACCTTTAGTAGCAGACCTAGTGGTCACCTTTGTCATGTAAAATAGGACTGATCATCAACCAAAGACTTGAATTCTTTAATGGATTCATTAGGTACTAAATGTAGATTTTTCTTTCAACTTCAACAATGCCAAGACCAAGACCAACCTTGAACAATCTTCTAGGACTTAGAGGTCCCACTAGGCATGCCAAAAATTGTTGATGCTTGAATTTTCACCCTTATGGATATTTTCAACCCTCCTCAATCAAGTAGTAAAATGGAATCATATCTCTTGTTGTGGGTGAAAATTTAGTTGAGATGAATCTCTAGATTAGAGGTTAGCTTCCCTTGATGCACCTTTAAATTTCTCTCTGATCTATCAATTGTGTATGAAAAGGAGTAAGGAAAAAAACTAAGAAAACAAACTAGTGATGCACCAATATGTATTATTCTCTTATTTGACTTAAAATTCACTACTTAAAGGTAAATAAGAATGTTTCACACAAACTCACAACCAAAAGACATTACTGCATCAATATTTTTTAAGTTAGATTCAAGAAGGTACTTGATACTTAGGAGGGTGATGATTGATTCCACTAAAAGAATAAACATATACCACTTCTAAGAATCTTATAAACTTAGTAAAGAATACTAATAGAGACATACAAGAACATCCCTTTTGAACATTGGTAAGTGACCATATATTGACATGGTAGAAAAGTAACTCTTTCACTAGTCATTATCAACAAGATTCAAACATATACTCAATAGTATAATGTGTGAATGGAAAAATCACTTGTATAATTCTTTAAGAGTTATTCAAGTATAAATATGGCCAAAGTTTTTCCAATAACTAGTGGAGGCTAAAAAATGAGCCAATATAATGCATATATGTAGCCTTGAGAGGTATAACAATTAAAGGAAGTCCAAGGGTCACTTAGACATGTGTCATCTTGAAAGAATTAGTTACATTTGCATGGAAGATAAATGGGTGAGCTATACCATGTCACTAAATGGATTAGTTACAATGAGTTATAACTAAACTAAAAGCATTAGTTACATTTGTTACAATTGAACCAAAGCCTAAGTTACATTTTTCCATTTATTACCTCTATCTTCACATTTAGGTTCCATCAAGCTTTTAAACTCTAATATATATTTATCACAATTTGATATTGACATTCTATGAGTCATCATCCTTTGGGCATTTTCTTCAGACCTTTTGTCTTGGCCCTTTTGTTTCCTTTATATCAGATAAGTTTTTTGAAAAATTCATTCCTTCAGACTTTTTGTTTGGCCCTTCGAAATGTTCCTTTGGGTTTCTTGAAGTGGACCTTCAGATTTGAAGTGACCCTTTCAGCTTCCTTTAAATTAACCTTCGGCAATTTAAAATTATTCCTTTAAAAACATTGCAAGTGTCCTTCAAATTTTGGAAATGACCTTCCAAAAGGAAAAATACCCTTTAGATTTTTTAAAATGGTCCACCTTCCTATGGAAATAATCTTTCAAACTTTTTGAAAACATCCCTTCAGGAAAATTGAAATGCCCTTCAAAATTTTGGAAATGACCTTTCAAAAGGAAAAAAATACCCTTCAATTTTTTTTGAAAAGTACATTATAGCCTTCAAATGACCCTTCAAAAAAATTGCAAAGTACCTTTTGATAAAATGAAAATGGCCTTCAGAAAAGTTGAAATGGATAATTTTCTTGATAAAAGATACTCTTCAAAAAATTTGAAAGTGTCCTTCAAAAATGTTGCATGAATAATTTTCCTAATAAAAGATACCCTTCAAAAAAATGAAAGTGTCCTTTTTGGTTTGAAAGATGTCTTTCAGAAAAATTGCACAGACAATTTGTTCAAAAGAATTCATTACTTGGTTGAATGAAAAATTTGAAAGAAATATACTTAAGGAAAAAGCTTCAGACAAAAATCCCAAAAGAATTTGCTAAAGGCTTAGAATAAAAACCTGAAAGAATTTAGAAAAGACTTATCAAAGACCAAAAATGAACTTTTCAAAAGTAATAGACTTGTAAATTTATTGTAGGTTCTGTCAAATAACATTTCTTCTAAAGAAAAGATAAGTACTAAACTTGGACAAAGATATAGACTTGGATGACTAAATTTTCAAATAGGGGTGCTCAATTTGGTCAATAGGAACCATAGGAGATAATTAAACCATAGGAGGTAGAGTCATGGGAGAAGGAAGAGCCTTCTTATAGGAATGACCTATGGGAGGAATGAAAGAAGGTTTGAGAATATCTAGAAGGCGATCCTTGAGGTATTGTTGGAGAATAAAACAATGCTCAATGTGATGAGTGCCACACTGGTTCCATAGATAATATACCTCACCATACTTGGGTATATATTCAGGTAGAACCTTTGGGGGAGGTATGTCTTTGTCTAAGGATGGAGAAAAAGGATGTCATGTGTTAATGTATTATCATAACTTACAATAATGGGTAGAAGAATGATAGCCTATTCTATAGAAGCATCATATATGCTTATGAATGGTCTTAGGAGAAGAAATCATAGAAGGAGGTGTAATAGGAGTGGAAGAAAACCATCACCAAGAGAAGGTGGTGATGGAAGGGGAATAAAACTAGGCTCAATAGAAGAAGCAATGGGATAAGAGGTAGTGATATACTAAACAATAGTGGAATTAGGAATAGGCTCAAATATAGTATGAATAGTAATGGGTTACTATGCTAGTTCCACTAAGGGAGGGGTGAGATCTACAAAATGTCTAAGGAGAGTCACACTAATCTCATGGGTAAACTAGTTACGATGGTCAAGGTACCTAGTAAAGTGGTAAGGGCTAGTCATAACATGATCCATGACCATACTCCTATGAGGATCCTCATAAACTAGAGGTGTTGGTGCTATCTCTACCCTATGATAAAGAGGAAAAATACTAAAATTGGTAAATATAAATAAAGCGAAATGGGAAGATAAATGAAAAGACTCAAGTAAAGATGAATGATAATGGATAATCTCAACATCATAGGCTTGGAAAAGACCACCTAAAAATGGATCATCTAAGGAATAACCATCATCATAATGTAGGGTGTGAAGGTTAAGCATGGATGACCTTGTCATTTGAGGAATTGTGGTGAATAGAATACCATGTCTTGGTCAAGACTACATGAATGTAATTGAAAGGAGGTTTATGAGAATGAGGATACAAGGAAGTAAGAAGATACAAGATGAGGTGAGGTGAGAAATAATTTTTTTAATTTTTAGGTTAATCTCATCAAGCTCATCATCATCAAAATCTAATAGGTTAGGAGGAATGTTCCCAATGAGTTTAGGATGACTGTTGTAACCTCTAGTTGAGTCAAAGAGAAAGTTAAGATGTTGAGACTCACAAAATGAAACACTAAGCAAAGGTTAAAGAGTAGGACTTTTGAAGACACCACAATCTTGGAATTATTCAAAATTTGAAGGGTTAGTGTCACCCTAAATCCTATAAATGGCTCCATTATGAGGAAATTTAATGCATTGGTAGGTGAAATAAGAAATGACTCTTATTCAGTGAGTCCAAGGCTTACCAAGAAAGTTAAATATCATTACCTTCATGAAAATGGTGACAGGTGGGATGATAATGGGAAGCCACATATAACCTAGAGGAGGCATTTGCTTTCTATCATATCCTAGGTAGGTGTTATGTGTGGAATTGATATTACATTCTAAATATCCAAGAGTTTTGATAAAGTCAAGAATGGAAACACAAATGCCATAACCATCATCAAGCAATACATGCTTAACTTGGATATCACCTATTTGAATACTAATGAATAAGGGAGGATCACCTGTATGAAGTATAATCTCACTAAGAATCATAGAGGCTATAGGAAATCTTAAAGAAAGAGAAGTGTCTATAGTTTCATCAATTTTGATAGACATCTCTTCACATTATTGTAATATACTATCCTTAGATCTATATAAGGCTACTTCCCATCTTGTTAGGGGAGGACAAGGGCTATTCATCTCAAATAATAGTTGCATAAGATGGTTTCTATCATGTGGAGAAGTCCTCATAAGCTCAAGGAATGAAATTTGGTATGGGAGGTTGGTGAGATCCATGATGGGATCTCATTCCTCATAACCAATAAGAAGGTCCCTAGAAGGAGGAGCAAAAGTACATTGGAATTTTTGTTGATAAGAAGTAGAAGTCTTAGGACAAGGTTATAAATGATGTTGTGAAGATTAATTAGTTGTTTCAAGTTAATTTTGAGAAATGGTAGAAGAAATGTTAGTAGAAGCTTGATTATCATTAATGTTGGAAGATGAAAGAATAGTGGTTGAAAAAGAATGGGAGGTGTTATCCAAAGTAAAATCAGAAATAGGATCATCAAAAGTTATAAGATCATCTTGCCCCAACTCATTTAAATGAGTTGGATAAGAATCTTGGATAATATGATACATTTGACATGAAAGAGGAGTGTAGATAGGTTACATATCAATGAAATCCACCACCCTTCACATATTAGTCATGATAACCACATTCTCTTCATAATTAGGGTCAACAATACTCTTTATATTATTGGTGGAAGGAGTGGGCTTGTCTTGGTTGTTTTGAATAGGTTGATGATTAGGAAGAGCGTCTTTGTAGATAGATAAATGAGAATTAACTTGATTTGAGTCTTGAGATTTATCATGTGTTTTGTAATCATTAAAATCAATTTCATAGGCTTGTTGATGCTTTTGGATGATTGAATCATGATCAAAATTAAGACCAAGAAGATAATCCATAGGCTAAATTATGAATTTGTCTACAGGTTTCATGATAATGACCCCAACTAGCATGAAATAAACAAAACTTGTTAGGATCATATTAGGATCTCATAAGATGGGTTGGGTCAAGTTTTCTTGGAAGAGGCCTAGGTAGACACTTAAGCAATTTAGTTAAAGATAGAGGTTTGTGAACATTAATGTTGTTAGGTGATGATAAGTGAGGATTGGTACATTTTTGAGAATGGGGAGTTGGTTTTAAAGATTGGTTGGGAATGATAGCTTGAACATTATGAATGGTTTCATACGAATATGTAACACCATCATTAGTAATATTGAAAAAGAAATTCTTAAGAGATGAGGACCTATACAAGGTTAAGGTGGCTTAAATTGATACATAAAGAAATTTTGATGTTTATCTTGGTCAATAGCCTCCTCCAAAGTGCATGGAGAGAGTGTAGACCCAATATTATAATTTAGGAAAGAGGGCATTAGTAAAGAAATGGAACATATTATCATTGGCCATGTTATGTTCACACTTATTTGACAAAGTTTTCCACATTTTAACAAAGGCCTGAGTAATTTCATTTTAAAGCTGTTTACAATTTATGAAGTGGGCCAAAGTGTATTCAATAAGATAATTAGTTTAGAATTATTGAACTAAAGCATTCACTAAATCTTACAAACTATAAATAAAATGAGTTCTAAGTTTATTAGAACAATCTAAGGCATCACCTATGAGGATTTTAGCCAATAGTTTAGTAGTGGCAAAAGTGTTCAATTTGACCCAATCCTTATAGAGTTTTCCAAATGTTTTAAGATGAAGGGTAGGATTGGTTGATCCATTATAAGAAATTGTAGGTGTGATACATCCTATATCAATGTAGGCAATTTGAGTAATAAGAGGCTCATTCTGAAGATGCTTAATGGCTTTATTGATCAAAGGAGGTTGAGGGATGAGATTGCCTTGAGAATATTGAAGAGGAGGAGGGGGGAAATGTTGGTTGTGTGCCCTAAGCCATTGATTGAGGATGAGATTAAATATGGAGAAGGTGGTTTTTCATTCTCATAATTTGATATATGTTATGAGATTGAAAGGTATTCATTTGATTGAGTGTTTATAACAATAATTGGTGTGTTTGATTAGCATAATTAGAAGCATTAGAATTGGTATTAGTGGCTTAAGTACGAACTATGAGATTATGAGGCACTAGTGGCCAAAGTTTCTTTTGTATCAAAAGATGGATTGGTGAATGGTTGAGAGGAAGAAGAAATATAAGCATGATTACCTCATGTAGAAAACAAAGTACTAGTGGAAGGATTAAGGATAGTGGATCTTATGAGAGACCCACTAGATGTAAAACCTACCCTGTTAGTGGATATACTAGGCATGGAGGTGGAAGAAGTTAGAGAAGAAGAGTTCATGGTGTGAGAAGGGGTCATAATCAAAGGAAGAGGCTGAGAATCAAAGAAAGTGATACCCCCAAATCTAGTTGAGAATGTAGGAGTAGGTGAATGATGCTCTTTAGATTGACCATTAATCATATGATTGTAGATGGTAGAGAGATATTTTAATCGATCTTGAGGAAATTTAGAGATAAAGAAGATCATTTTTGGGGTATACTCTAATTCAAGTTAGTCTTATGAAAAGTGAGGATTATGATATGAAGAGGTATTAGGAGGAGTCTCATTGTGTGAGTGGCAATGTGAACATTACTAGCATACAAAAGAGGATCCCTACTCTATCTATGGGAGACCCTATGAGGATTGGTAAAATTATCATGTCTGTTGACTTCAAATTAGTGCTTTTATCGAGTAGAAAGTCCATGATGAAGGGAAAAAAAGAGAGATGAGAAATCAAGGAAATAGGAAATGATAAAAATAGTACAAGGTCAACTTAACCAACCTAGCACAAAAATAGGGTCTAAAAACAACATAGGGTCAATTGGGTTGATTTATTAAGGTGAATAAAGGTTGGAAAGAGTGAAAAAGGTCTAAAAATAGTATAGGGTTGATTGGGTTGATTTAGTATAATGAACAGAGGCTAGAAAAATGTACAAGGTTGACTGGGTTAATCTGGTACAATAAACAAGGAAGATAAGGAAAATTATAACAAATTATGAATTGAAATAAGATAAGTTTTACAATTAATTTGAAAAGTAATAACTAAAGGGAAATGAATAATCAATTATATTAACACTGGCCAATCCAATTGAGGCACACATCACAAAACCTTGCACCACCACTGGCTAATGTAATTTTTTTCAATACAAAATATAATTGAGCAAAGAACAAGAAATCAACTTGGAAAGTAAAGAGCTAACTAAATGGTCAACCTAAAAATTTATAATATTATTAGAATATGTTTTCAAATGTGATGAGAAGTTGTCTATAAGTAATGAACTAGAAAGTAATCTAAGGATAGTTTCACGTAGTTCGAGCTAAAAGGAATTCGTAGTGGTAATGATACATACTTGATATTGAGGCATACCCCCTCATTTCACACACCAAAATGATAAGAGTGTCAGGTGCTTATATAGAATATACCATTAACCATGATTTATAATTGACTAGAACTTCAAGTCAGCTTCCCCCTTGGTGATGAAATCTAAGTATGTTGGCCTTGGGTAGTCAAATGTTAAAATAATTGTTTAGATTTTGTGATTTGGTTGTGTGTGTATAAAATAGAAAATAGTGAAACTAAATAATTAATTGAAAACTACCTAATTAAGCTATGTGATCTATTCTAATCATGTAAGCAACAAAAAAAGAAAGTGTGAGCTAATTAATAGTATTTAAAGATTAATTCTAACCTTGAAATAAGGTACAGTGTTAATACAATTGACAATATATGAAAAAAAATATAGAACAAGGTTGATAGGTTTGATCATATACTATGGAAGTAAGGTCTGAAAATGAATAAGGTTGGCAGAGTTGATCTAGTTATCTAGATAACACACAAAATATAGAACTGAGTTGATAGGGTCAATCTAGTTGATTGTACAAGGGTATTTTTGAAGACTATAAATTATGAAATGAAAGATTGTAAAGAAAGAGATAGAAGGATAGAAAGGAACCTTGGTGGATCAGAGATGTAGAGAAGGAAGATTGTTATCAGAGAACCTTGTGGAATGCTTGAAAAACCTATTAATTGGGTCGACTGGGTCAATCAAGCTCTATAGGAACCTATTTTTGAGTGCCTGTACTATACATGGTCAATTGGGTCAACATAGTATTCTGAATAGGATATATATAAGTCTAGAAATTGTATTGGGTTGACTAGGTTAATCTAGTAGTTTGGAAAGCTAAAAACCTATACTGGGTCAATTGGGTCGATCTAGTAACTTGTATCTAAAAACCTATACACATAAAATGGAGTTAGGTTAATGTAGTCGACCCAACATGGAAAATATATGATAAAAATAATGATGAAAAGAATGAAATAAGTCAAAAAAACCTACAATGTTTAGTTCACATCGGGTTCACTAGAATGTATGTAATAAAAAATGCATCATGTCTATAAATAAATCGTAGCTATAAGAAGATAAAACATACCTACACTTTCAATTAGGAATACATTTGTAAGCATGGGCATGAACAATATGGGGATTTGCTAGATCAGATTAGGGGATCACTTATCACAATATGCTATGTTAAGGAGGGTTCCAAAGCCTCCAAACTAACACAATCATACAATAACCCTAAGGGGGCCCTAGGTTTTGATATTTCACTTATTCTAATAATAATAAAGTAAATCTAATATAATGCTTACTAGATCTTTTGGCACAAAGTGGGGGATAGAAATAAAATAAACTAAACTAAACATTCATAGAAGACATATACTCACATCAATGTATATGGAATCCTAATGCATGGAAGAGAAGCACAATTGCATTATATATCTACTCTTACAAAGGAGAAATAAAGTTATGAATACTTACCTTTGAATATGAACCCATCGAGTCTCAATATCTCCCTTCTCCAAGGTGTTTTTTAAGATATTATTATGGTATGTAAGGATAGCAAAGACAAATGAGATATAGGCTACACAACCTATCTATGCATCTAAAATACTTCTATACAAGATAATATTCATATCTCCAAAGAAAGTATGAAAACTTAAGTTTTATTTCTCAAGTATAATGGTCAATAAGTAGATGTTCATTTGCACTTATTTTTCTTCACTTTTTTATTCTCAAATGGTTGGAAATGAACTCATATATATAGGTGAATCTCACCCTAAATACTTTTGAATATGTCAGTTGTATAGGGTCAACCCAGTCGACCCTATATGTTTTTAGGAGATAATTCATTAGGTCCCAAGCTATGTCATCCTTAGGGATAATAAGCTCTAAATTGAAAAATACCCAAAAATAGTATAGGGTCTACCTATTCGACCCTATACAATAATCAGAGGCTAAAAACTATATAGGGTCGACCCAGTTGACCTAGTACAATCAACTATTAAAGGGGGATAAGGCAAGGAATTTGAGGATAAAAATGTGACAACTATTTGGAATGGGTATAACTAATAAGAATAAGCTTAGGGTAAATAGTTTTAGGAGACAAGTGTGTATATGGAAAGTGGAAAAATGGATAATAATCTTATGAAGCACTAAATGTCTGCCCACCCCTTTCCTTGGGCACCCTTTAAGGTGTGCACTAAGAGAGATTAAGACTCGATGGGTTCCTAAAAGATACAAAGTGTTAGTAAGTGATAAAATTTTGAAAATATTATGTGTTTATAGAATGTCGATTAATCAAAATCATTAAGACACGTCTCTATTATCCAAGGTTGAACCTAAAACATTCTTGGAAGCTAGTAAAGATGAAAATTAGACATGTGCAATGGATGAGGAACTTGATCAAATAGTAAAGAATGAAACATGGGATTTGGTACCTAGGACAAAAGACAAAAATGTGATAGTAAATAAATGGGTATTGAAAAACAAGATGAGTACGAAAGGAGAGGTCACAGGAAATAAGGTAAGATTGGTGTGTAAAGGATATGCTCAAGTTAAAAGGATAGATTTTGATGAGACTTTTGATCCTATGGCAAGAATGGAAGAAATTAGACTCTTAGTATCTTATAAAATATTTAAAGTTTACCAAATATATGTGAAATCTACATTTTTGAATGCAAACTTAGATGAAGAATTCTATATTGATCTACTTGAAGGTTTTTCCATGACAAGTAATTAGGACTATGTTTGTAAACTAAAGAAGGCTTTATATGGTCTTAAACAAGCTCCTAGATCTTGGTATGATATAATAGACAAGTATATATTGATATAAAGCTTAAAAAATGGGGTATTTGATAGTAATTTGTACATTAAGATAGATGGCACTCATCAATTACTAGTGGTAGTCTATATTAATGACATAGTTTTTGGATTTGATAATGACGACATGAGTAGAGAATATGTAGGTGCTATGAAGACTAAGTTTGAAATGTCAATTTTGGGAGAACTTTATTTCTCATAGGATTTCATATTAATTAACTTGATGTAAATATATTCATTTCATAGGTAAAATACATCAAGGATATGCTAAAAAAGTTTGACTTGTTGGATTGTAAACCAATAAGTACTCCAATAATCACAAGATTTAAGCTAAGTAAACAAGATGACTCACCAAAATTTGATCAAACCTTGTATAGATCCATGCTTGAAAATATTTTTTACTCTATTGGTTCCTAGTTGTACACTTCTACCACTCAACCTTGCACACTTGAAGAGAATGACAAGCAAAGATAAAAAACCTACTTAATATGTCATTGTAGCTAGGGAAGGGTTTGACATCACGACTATACTAAACATATAAAATGACTGGGAGGCACTTACAAAGGGTATGGTCAATTCCATTCTACTTCTAGCTCTACTTGAACTAAGGTGAGAGGACCTAAGGGGTAGATTCACTCACATGAAGGGATTTTGTAATTCAATCTTCATAGGTATTATTGGTATAAGGGAATACAAATATGACTAGAACACAACCAAGATTGCTCAATCCACCTAGTAGGGATTGTCACATGAAATGAGAAAATGTTTTAGGCTAGACACAAGCTACTAAAGATATATATGGACATGATTTCAAATTCCATTATAAATAATATTCATCAATAAGGGATGAATAAGATATTGTAATGCTAATCTTTAGTGTACAAAATGCAAACACATGCTAAGTATACAATGTTTATGTGATCATAGGAAAACAACACTTCAGATCTGTAGAGGACATGTTGTATATGTAAACATAGGATTGCAATAGAGTGAGATTAGTATTGTGTTAGTGAATAAAATAAATCAATCAAAAATACACTAAACTACACCCTAAGCCTATCTCAAAGGAGGATCTTAGTTAACAAAACAAAAATGAAAAACACAACTAAAACATGAAAGAAAGACCTTCCTTTAATGCTCCAAAATTTTGGTTGTAGTGGCTTGCTCAATTTTTACTCTTGAAGTCTACATCAATGAAGTGTGGCTACCTCCAACTCTCCTTGGCACCTTATTTAACTTTGACTTGGCTTGTCTTGGCTCAACATTTGGGCATTATAACACTAAGATGAAATTATTCTAATTGCATTTAGGCATTATAAGTTTAGCATAAAAGAGCTTAAAATTCAATAGGGAATGCCTCCTATTTATAGAGTTTTGGAATGGTTTAGAATCAACATGAACCATCCATCTCAAGATGAAGATGTGTGGCTAAAGATTAATTCAATTATGTAATTAAAATTCATAAATAGGCTCATCAATATTTGGGATAGAGGGGCATTAACTAGGCATAGAGGGTCTTAATGAGGCATGGGAGGAACTAATTTAGATATTTGTGGCATTTATGGCTTGTGGATGCCACCCCATAAGATGATGTCATTTGATGATGTAGTTAATGAAAATCAATTTCTAGAAATAAATATTCAAAAATTTCCATGGAAAATTAAATTGAGCTCTTTATTTGGTTTAATTAGCTTTAAACATGATTAGTCAACTTTGATGCAAAACCTTGGCAATTTGTGCATAAATTAATCTAATTAGTCAAAATTTCATATTATTGGATTGAAATTCAATTGGATTAGAGTTGAAATTGGATGTTAGATACATTGGAACCATTATCCTTTTTAGGATGTTATCAATACAAAATAACAAATGCACGTATCTCATATAATAAATTTGATAAAAAAGAGCAATCTAGAGCACCCAAGTGAAAAATTATCATTTTGGCTCAAAATGATTTGATCAAAGTTAACTACTTCATAAATTTCATCACCCCATTTAATGACACTCTGGCCAAAATTGTCACTTGAATATATCAATTTCAACTTATTTAATGTGTTTTAGTGCTTTTAAGCCAAATTGTGCATTTTGGTGTAAATTGGTCAAAAGCCTAATTGATGGTCATTGGTGGCCAGATTTAGGTGTCTATAGTATGCAAGGTAAAATAGGGTAGAACAAAATTATCAGTTAATAGCGATTAAAGTGGAGGGTTAACAGATGAGCACAAAGAAGTTCAAATATACTGATATGTCACCTTTACTAGCAAATGTACCATGCATCTAAAACAAATGAAAATGAAATCATGCACAAATGATATCCTTCAAGAACCCCTTATAGGTGAATCCATAAGCCAAGGATTACCCTTAAAAAGGATATTAAAAAATTATTCACCAATCTCAAAGTAGAAAGGATTTTATAATCTAGACCACTCTGAATGACTACCATAAAGATGAATACATCAGGTCACCAATCAACTAAGCATGTAAAACATGGAATTGTACTTTAATAATAAAATGAGAATGGAAACCATGAACATATTTCATTTATCAATTGAATTAGAAATGAATACAATGTGTATTAAACAATATAACAAATTAACACCATGCAAGAAAATCTTATAACAAGGGAGACATGTATAATGCTCTCAAATATTGCTAATGATTTTACATTAGAAATCAATTTGGCACCAAAAGCATTATAGAGTGAGGCTCTTCGAGGCTATAACTCTTTACTCAAAAATTTAATTGACTATTGTAAAGGGACATACACCCTTTACTTATATAACTAAGCTAAGCCTAGAATATTCCTAAAGATTATCTATCTGGAAGATTACTTCATGGGCCTGAAGTCTATTATAACTTGTAACAAACATGATTTTTTGAATTATGTTCATGTTATTGTGATGATGAAAAGATTGATCCTCCACTAAGGCAAAATATTTATAGTTATCCATGTGGAGGATGATCATGTAAAAGACAAAACAAACCTTTGTCCTCTTGCATAAAAAACAAAAACATCCCTTTCCTATGCACATGATTACACAAAAGTACCTTGAAAGGGATGTGCCACTATTAGGTAGAGTAAAATAGTTCCCTAGTGGGAAATGAGAAAAAGAAGGAGAGAAAAAGGGAGGGAAGTGGCACCAACTCAGAAGAAACTAAAATATCCAGTTATGTCCTAGGGTCGATTTGAATAATAGAATCCTTCACCAACCTATTCTTGTACCTAGTATATTCTTCAAGCATGGGGGAGAGACTCATTTGGTCTAGACCTACTTGGTATCTAAATTTGACTCTTTACTCCTTAAACTAGGTGGAAATCTTCTAAAGCATGGTTTTCTTCTATCCAATGAGATCCTTGAGCTGGTCACAAGATTTCTCAATTGACACCAATTGATTTATCTTACTAACATCAAAAGACTCTTGTGGTTAATTAATGAGATTCTTCAAAATAGTGCATACTACATCTTCCCCCAAATCACCTGCACCATCAAAGCTCACCATCTTTCTCAGCACAACATCTATCTCTTTCAGTGTAGTTTTGAGAGACTACTCTTCTCATTTTAAATCAAATATGTCATCTTTGAGCATCATTAGATGATACTTGATTACCATTTAATATTCCTTGGGCTTTTTGTGATCATTTGGATCAATGCTGTTATCTACAATCAAAGTGTTTGTGCCCATACTATATATCTCATCCACCTTCCACTAAGCTTCTTCCCACCTTTTGGTATTTGCCTCATAAGAAAACATCTTGGCATCACACTCCCTTTTATTATCCACTATGTTATTCAAACATTTAAATGCTAAGTGGATTATTTCTTCTACCCTGGTGCCCAAGTCTTACTACCATTTCTCTATTTCTCATCCTTTTGTCTTCAAAGCATCAATTTGGCTAGAGTCAAATGATGCAAATTCAAGATGAAGATGACCTAGAGATTTGCTAGTAGTTAGAGTCACCACCTTAGGCTCTCTCAATAACTTTTGCAAGTAATATATCATAGCCTAGTTTTATACTTTCAACTCCTCCATGGTGGCTTTGTATTTATCCATTCTATGGGCCACTATGTTAGCCAAAACCTATGAGCTATGTTTCAACTCATTCCTAGATGGCTCTTATAGATTTTAGCTATTTAAAATTTAACTCTCAAGGAGAGCATCCTTTTTCAATGCACTTAGTGGAGGGATGGTTATCTCCACATTAATTTCTCTTGCAATGATGAAGGTGGTCCTGGAATGTGTTCTAACCTTTTTAGGGGGCTGGGCCTTGTGTGCTTGAGTGATCTTCATTATGTTAATCTCCATGATTTTGCTCATAATGTCCCTTTTTTCCTTGGCCTATTCTTTGACCTAGAGGAGGGGTCTGGTTTGGTATCCCATTGAAATGGTGGACATTGATGATGGCCTCGAGATAGTGAAAGGTGGTGTTATTAGAGTGATAGATGTAGGGAGTGACACAAGAGTGGGATATGGGATTAACACAAAATTATCAATTTCTTCATCACTCTCCTACTCCTTGCCACCTTTATATTCTCCATGTTTCCCTTACAAGTTTGGTTTTATTTGTTCCAAGACTTCAAACTTTGACCCAAGATGATGTGACCCACTGAATAGATTTTTAATCAAACTCCCCTGTTTAGTTGACTGGATGAAAGGCTATGTAGCCACTTTGTCTTCTTTATTTGATTGGGTCTTAGGCATGGATGAGGATATGGTGATATCCATGTTGCCTTCAAGAAACTCTTCACTAGTCACGGCTTTAGGAGCTTTATTATTGATTGGGTCATGAACCCTAATGCAAGGGAGAAGTCTTCATGGTACTTCAATTAAAGTAACACTTCCAGAAGTACCTTCCTCAGCATCTTTATTCAAGTCATCCAATTCCTTATTTATTTCTATATGGGTGGGGGTACCCATTTTCAAGTTTGCTCCCCCACCTTCCTCCATACTTGTCTTCTCCTTTGGTGCTAAACTTAACACCTTTGGAGGGGAAGGAACATCTTGTGTTACCTTTGGAACTACCTATAAGCCTTCTTTCTCAACCACCATTCCAGAATCAATAGTGACTTGAGTTTATTGCTCTAGTTATACTTTGGCTTTCTCATCATATTTGTTCAACTCTTCAGCTCCACCCTAATCACCTTGGCCTGGTGGTTGGGTGATGACATTATCAATAAATGTCTCTGTATTTGATGAGATGTCTTCCTTTTCATGAGGGACTTGAGCTTACATGGCCACCTTAACTCCAACCTATACAAATTCATCAAAAAGCAAAATATCATTTGAGGTTAGAATGTCTTCCTCATTACCTTTTCTCTCTACTCCTAAGGGACCCTCTTTTATAAAAAAGCCCATCATCGAGGCTTTCACTAGGGTCTAGGGCCTTTCCCTCAGAGTTATCTACCCAGTTTTTACCTATGAAGGAGTGAATGTACATTGCTTCTTCATCACCTCAATAATGGGACTACCTTCATCTGAATCTTCATCATCACTCATATCCCTCAACTTTTGGGCATATGCAGACTAGTCTTCTTTCCTCTTCATAAGGAGTTCCTTGGAAGGCAAGTCATTGAACACAAACTCCTTCCTCTTCATAGAAAATCCACTTAGAGGTTGAAGATCCCTCTTAACTTTATTTTATTTGGGATGATCTCCTTTATCCTCACCTCCTCTCTTCCTTGAATATATCTTTGGGGGAGGGGCAACTACCGGTTGTTGTGTTGGTGGAGCAGGTGAAATAGTAGCTAAACTAGCCAGTGGGATGGATGTTGGAATGGTTGGTATTATTTGGGCTCCCTTTTCTAAAATAGATATGGGGGTGGTACTAGCCAATGTAACCTCCCTAGTAATAATTTTGCCCTAGTTTTTAGCTAGACTTGTTACTTTGGAGAAGGACAACTGAGCCTTGGATTATGATGTTGTTATTGATTCTACATCAACTAGCTTGGTGAAATCAATATCACCAACCTTCCACTTCCCTTTGCCCTTCATTGCCAGTGGTGGAACTAAAGAATCACTATTATATTTTGGGAGGAAACCTTTTAGTTCTTCAACCTATCTAAGCTCTTAGAGGTTAAGGGTATCATACTTACCTAGATCAACCCCATGTTCTTTTAACCATCTGAAGATTATCATCATAATTACAAAGGTTATCTAGGGGATGGAATCATTTTACTTAACATTGAAGTCCACCTATGAGATGGCCTAGGTTTCAATATTAGTTGTAGTAGACACTTAAGATAGTGTCATCTAATCATCCACCACGTCCTTGGGGATGGGAGTGATATTGTAAGAAATAATGTCCTACATTGTCAACCTCATGTAATCCAACTTTTTGACATCCTCATCAGTAGTATAGTTGAATGAGATATCTTCATAATGTGATTGATGCAAAATCATATTGGCTACCATGCTTACCAACCATCTAATGTCATAATTGGTCTTAGGTGGCATCTTATCAATTGTATATTATCCCATTTCTTGTTCTAATCCCTTTGCTTTGGTAATAGAAGGAAATGAATAATATCTAATAAGAATAGGAAACTTAAAGGGATTGTTTATTTTTTTGGCTGCTATCATCTCATGTGGAGGCACCATTTGTCAGCTCATATTCATTACTTCCAACCTATAATCTAGGTACCTTTACAATTTATGCAAACACCCTAAGTAATTACCTATCCTAATGTAGGTGAATGTCCTAAATTGAATATAGGAGGTGCCACATTTCTTAATTATCTCCTTGTATACCTTAGAAATTCTATTGAGGCTTCTCAAAGGAAAAAGGATGCTCATCATAATGTTGAATAAGCAATTTTAAACTCTACAAAAGTTTTTATTTAAGTCATCCATAGTGATTTATGAATATACCTCATAAATTCTCATCCCCTTAGGGTTCTTAGTGAGCCCCTGGAATGTCCTATTATGCACCAAGTTGTAGATTGAATAAGAGGACATGTAAAATATACATGTGAATGCCTATTTGGAAAGAATTTTGGCTTAGAGATGCATCATCTGCCTATGCAGATTAGCATCCAGAATGGTGGCCCAGTCCAACTTTTTCTATCTTTTCAACACATAGATTAGGATTAAGAACATCTAGGGCTCAAATTTCTCCATGGTAGGCATCTCATGAATCTTTGTAGACATGGAAATGATGTATTAGGTAAATTTATTAAATACTACCATATTTAGACTTTTGGACATTCTAGAGACATTAAATCTTTGTAGACATGGAAATGATGTATTAGGTAAATTCATTAAACACTACCATATTTAGACTTTTGGACATTCTAGAGACCTTTTGTCTTCCCTTAGCTAAGCAACAGGAGTTGACAATGTCCCAAATTGCCTTGTCATTTTTCTCTACGTACTCTTGGCATTCCTATAAGGAGAGTGTAATGGTTTATGGATGGGGAGGAATTTCAAGCATGGTGATGAGGGCCATAAGGACAAAAGAGTAAACAAATAAATGGCTACCATTGATGATGGTCCTAGTGTTTGGTTGGTATACCTGAGCACATGCAATAACCAATTCTGGGTATGGGGCAATCGAGGGGAATGTTGTTGCAAGGGTGATGTAACTCATGCTAACTTTAGAAACTACTAGAAGGGGGTATGGCTGCTACAATACACTTAATAATGCCACAAAATCTAACCTTAGGACATATATATCTTTAATCCCATTTAAGACAAAAACAATGTTGTTCTTCATAGTAGTTGAGGATGATATCATTTTCCCCTAGATTTCTAGTGTAATATTCTAAATTTGAAGAAAACCTTCACTCTATCAACCCTTGAATTACCTCTCAAATCCTCTCCAAGAACACAACACAAGGAAATTTAAAAAACACTTATTATTAATCTAGAGGGTTGTACACAATGGAATATAAAAATCTATGAATAATTTGTTGTAATCACTTTCTCACACTCCACTTAACTAGGGCACAAAAATAGCTCAAAGACATAAATGGAAGCTCTGAATGCAATGGGTAAGTGAAAATGAAGGAAAATTCCTTAGTTATAATCCTTTACATTTTGAAATTAGGGTTGTCCTTAATGCTTTGAAGCATAACAACTAATTACCAACTACCCTCTTTAAGTCATTTAAGCCTTTTTTCAAAAGAAGATAGGGAAGGTACAAATGTTTCATTTATATTGAATGACTATCCTCATAAAATTTGGGCCCATACAAGTGGAAAATACATTATGGTACCTTTTTCGACCCTTAGGGTATTTTGCACCCTTTCATTTGTTACTTCCTTTAGTGCAGTGGTATAATATGCCCTGAGCTCTTCATGGGATGTAAGAATGTCACGTGTTATTTTTTAAGTTTACAAACTTGGGCATTCGGGTCTTTGAGGACCTTTTGAACCTTTCCCACCAAAAGGTAAGTGAGGTAAACTTCAAAAAGGGTATATAACCTAAAATATCTTAAGGAGTTACCATATAACATCACTTTATTAACACATTTAGGCATTTAGACCCTAGATACTTTCTTCACCTTTCCCACCAAAAGGTATGTAGGGCAATCTTTAGAAGGAGGCCAAAATTTATAAAACCTTGAGAACTTACCATGTGTCTAGCTAAGACATAAGCTCAGACTCTCAACCACTTTTTACCTTTGCATTAGCTTTCTTCATTCGAGGGAGGGTGCAAGATCCTCTTGACCTCAAATAATATTCATAATAATCCCTTGAAATAAACATGTGTCCTTCATTTGGTTCATCAAGAAATTCCACACCTCAATCATAAAAAAATGTCAAAGGTGTAAATCAAAAATTTCATCTGGGGCCCCAAAATTTCTTCTTCAAATGTAAGGCAATAAATCTATGCATAGAAAGAGGTTTGGATACACTTCTATCTTCTTACTACGAATCATCCCACCATGAAACCTTTAGTCAAACCATGTTATTCCTTATAAACTATAGAAAATTTCCTTAATCCACAAAGAGTGCCCTTTGAACCTTTTGTAGACATTCTTTAGGAATTTTAAAAGGGTAAAGTGCTTGAAGGAAACAATCCTTCAAACATTTTATAGATTCAAAATGACACTTTAAAGGTGCCCTTCAAGAATATTGCAAAGGCAAAAATGTTGAAAGGAAAAGTTCCTTAGGAGATTTTGCAAGGGCAAGATGATCCCACAAATTCTTGGAGCCTTTTGTGTGGGTGAATTGTTTAAAGGGAAAGTGCCCTTCAAACTTCTTTACCATGGACAAAAATATTGAGATATATATTTTGAAAACATCTAAGACCAAAAGACAAGGTATGGAATTCTTTTGAGACTTTTGAAGTGGACAAAATATCTAATGAAAATAAGTCTTCAAGGCTTATATCCAAGACAAAAGTCCCAAAGATCTATTTTTTTTGGGCATTGTGTTCATGCCAAAAGGCCCCAAAGGTCAAAATGATAGAATGTTTTCACTTTTCAAAATTAAAAAAAAAAAAAAACTTGGTAAATTATGAATATGAACTTCAATCTCCCAAAGGGATATATAGAGATAGGACTAGGGCTAGTGACTTAAACATTTATACTCACCCAATTTATACTCAAGTGTTTTACTAATAAGGGCACAATTTCTCCAATGCAATTTTGAGAACTAACATAGGATCTTGATAAAGGATGGGTACCCCCATCAAGTACATAGAGAACACTAGATTGAATGCCTATCCATTAAGCATACAGTCAAAGGATTTTTCCACAAAGGCAAGGAAAAACATACCATGGGTGATCAAAGTTATAACGAGGCATTTGAAGATAAAAATGAAGGAAAAGAAAAGACAAAAACTATACAAAAACAAGCCAAAACAAGACCATGAAACACAAAGGGACTATACAACATGTACACATTTACAAAAGCTAGCATGGACTCAATCTAGGAAATGCTTGAGGTGTCTACCATTAACTGATAACTCTAAGATTTCTCTATAAATATCTCTGAGATAAAGTGTATGATTCCCTATCTAATAATCAATTGTGTAGGGACACATCCATAGGGAATCAAATTTACCATGTTTTCTCTTGTCTTCATGTTTTCTATCCTAGAGCAGGACCAAATCACCAATTTGAAAAGATCTTAGGGTGACCTTCTTGTCAAAAATACTTTTGATCCTTTCTTTGAACTTTAAATTCTTTTCATGATCTTGTCTACAAGATTCATAAAGCTCTATGATTTGGTTGATCCTTTCTTCATAGTGGTTTATTTCTTCTTCATCCTTAGCTATCTATTACATGAATTCGTAAGTAGGTAATTGAAGATTTAGGGGTAAAACAACTTGAGATCCATAAACAAGATTAAAGGGGACTTTCCCAGTAGACCTCT
The DNA here is from genome assembly GCA_037957365.1 of Torreya grandis. NCBI lineage: Eukaryota > Viridiplantae > Streptophyta > Pinopsida > Cupressales > Taxaceae > Torreya > Torreya grandis. The sequence goes on from JARHVA010008291.1 coordinate 77,978, forward strand.
TTAGAGTCACCCTGTTAGCCTAGACATCAAACTTAAATTTCTCACCCCATTTCCTTTTATTGGAATTCATATTCCTAATTATTTTTAATAAATTATTATTACTAGACCTAACCTACCCATTTCCTCATGGATTATGATTGGAGGCATATGCTAGATCAATCCCAGAATATTAACACAATACAACTGACTATTTGGATCTAAATCACATGGCATTGTTGCATATAATTTTAATTGACTCTCAAAATCAATAAATCACATTATTCAAAAGGAAATCAATGACTACTTGATGGGTTGATTTTATGGTAGGGATTGATTCAACTCACTTTGTGAAGTAATCAGTAGCCATTAGGATCCATTTTTGACCAACACTTGAAGCATATTATATTTCACCCATGAAGTCCATTCCCCATTGCTTGAAAGGCCCCTCAATAAAAACTAGCTATAATGGAAGTGATTTGAACACTTTCATTCTCCCAAAGAATCACTAACACTCTTCACATCTTCTTATCATGGCAACAACATCTTTAAATAGTGTGGCCACCAATATCCAACCCTCAAAATCTTGTGTGTAGTGACTTTAGGAGTAAAATGACCACCACACACACCACTATGGAACTATGTAACCAATTCATAAATCTCACTTTCCACTAAGCATCTCAAGAGGACACCATCTGGGTTCCTCTAAGCCAAATCATCTTGTAATAGAAGATAATTTTGGGAAACTAACTTTAACATCCTCCTTTGATTTTTTTCTTAATGGGGAGGATAATTTAGAGTTTTAAAATAATAGACTATCTTTATACCATGGAGATTCACTGTACTTGTATTTAAGGCTATCAACCACCCCTTCTACATTATTCACTTTTACCACCTGTAAGTTGGTTTAGTCATCATTTTGGCAAGACCCATGCCTATGACCAACTTAGTAGTTTGTATCTCCAGGTCATATTCTTGAAGTTTGTTGACCCATCAAATCTTTTGTCAGTATTCTCATTGTATGTTAATGTACTTCACCATAGTGTGAGGAACATAAGCTACAATCTTTGAACTTAGAATGTAGGATCAAAATTATTTGATAGCCTTTAAGAGAGAAAAGGCTTGCTTTTCCATTATGGTATAGTTTAGTTTAGATCCTTGTAATTCCTTACTAAAAAATTCAAATGGCTTCTCATGACCTTCATCAATATTTTGTAACAACACTACAATAATAGTGTGTTCAGAGGCAAATGGAAATATCTAGAAATCTTTTCTATAATCAAGACTAGTGAGCATTGGGGTGGTTTTCAAAGTTACCTTGATGTCCTAAAATGATTAGGTAGCCTTCTCCTCCCACTTTATAGTTTGATCCTTCTTCAACATTGAAGTTATGGGCAAAGAAATATCTATAAAGTTGGAAACAAATCATCTAAAAAAATTGATCTAGCCAAAGAAAGATTGGATACCTTTCTTGGTCTATGGGATGGGTGCTTTGTCAATGGCCTCTACCCTTTCAGGATCTATCATGATACCTTGTTGAGACACAATGTACCCAAGTATATTTTCCTTTTATACTCTAAAGTGGAACTTCCTAGGATTGAGGGAGATTCCAAAATCCCTACATTTGATAAGCATTTGTTCTAAATATGCCAAGTGGTCATCTCTTTTTTTGGAGTATATTGTAACATTATCCTAATAAACAAAAATAAACTAGTTGATTAACCCAATGAAGGCTACATCCATTTCTATTTAGAAGGTGGAACCTACATTCATTAAGCTAAAATGCATTTGGACATACACATAGGTGCCCCATAGGGTAGTGAAAGTAGTCTTAGACCTTTCAGACTCCTTCACTACTACCTAGTTATAACTAGAAAAGTCATCTAGAGTTGACAATAGTTCAGACTTGGTAACATCTTTGAGCATGTTGTCCATGTTAGGCAATGGATAATTGAAGGCAACCCCAACTCCATTTGCAATGCTTGAACATGATCTATCAAAATACATGGTCCAAATAGAGTCTTCATCTACAATACCAGATTTAGGAGGTAACTCCACATATTTGACACTCCCTACATAATCCCTAATGTCTATATCGACATACAATAGTTTATTGAGATGGTATTTAGGGTTTTTTAGGACATGGATCATTTTTGGCTCTTGATTTAGGCAAACTATCTTCCCTTCTAGAGGTATAGTGGCATAGGACAAGTCCATCTAAACACTACCCCCAATACTAGCATCCCATTTTTTTAACAACATACCCCACTTTAGTGGATAATCTAAACCAATAATGTCCATACTTAAAAATTTACCAAGGTATTATGTGAGATGCACCATAAATCCCTTGACCATGCGAATAATAGGCACTTCTTTGGAATCCATGGTGAGGCATCATCCATATGTTGTAGTTATCCTTATACAGAGTTCATTTAGCATAGCTAGTGGCATAATGTTATAGGATGCATAAGAGTCAAACATGTAGTTATGGATAATTAGTTTGTTAATAAATAGGGTGGTATAGAATGGGTCAACATCCATCTGACTCTCTACTAATGTTTTCCCTAAATACATCTCTAGGTGATGTTTAGGGGATTTTGAGGTGTTCTCACTTTCCATAGGGAAAGTGAGAGAAGGTTCAACTTCAACAATTTCATTGGCAATAACTTTCTTAGTGAATCCCAAATACTAAAAAACTCTTCTCCCATGCTCTATAATTATAATCAATTTAATAAAGGGAACTGTGACCTTCATTTGACTCAATACATGGGCCATGTCATAATATTATATTTTAGTAGAGGAGTGTTAGTAGGTAGACTAGTGACACTCTCATTTGGGATACATCCCTCAAGAGTTAGGGGAGAGGAGTAGGAGAACCCACATGTTTTACTTCACTTTTCAAGGGAGGCTTCTTGGGTTCATCCTTCTTGGGAATAATAGACAATAGGGGAATTCTATTCTTGTCTTGGGTACCTCTCAGTTTGATATTATTAGGTGTAGAACCAAGATTGGTGGAATTTTGGACCTCCTTATTCCCCTTGGTCTCTTTCTATATAGTCTCTACTTTAGAAGCATTAGAGTCTTTATCTTTTACAAGAGTATTTTGATCTTTACTTATTAAATTATGATCCTTCTTCTCTTAGGAAATTATTGTGTAGATCATCAATTTCTAGTCCTCAATCGATGGAGGTGAATATCCATACTTTTATTTCCTCATTAATCTTAGAAACTCAAAGTCATGAATAGGCAATTCATATTAATGCTTCATGTTTATTTCACAGTTAAAGTCTAGGGTTGGGACCCTTACCTTTTCACATGGTCTCCAAAATTATTGAGTAGTGGTAGCACTCATCAACTCTATAGATGGAGAAGAAACCATCACATCAGGTTCATAAATTTGGAAAGTAAAACATTCATATGTTGGAGTGTCTTCATAATCAAGGACATTTGGAGCACTCACAACTTCCTTTTGAAAGGTGTAACTTTTCATTTCTTGGAATTCAAAAGTGTAGATATTATCATTTCCATATGAAAAATCAAATCCTTCTACATCTTGATCATCAAGGTTAGATGTGTTACATGGGGGATGAGGGAGGAAGCACTTATCACACTAGTCAATATCACAATCAATTGTATTGACCTTTACAGCTAAAGGATAACGTACTTCCCTTCCACCTCCTTAGTTCCAGTTTCTTTCATGTTTATCATCCCTTACTAACCCCTTTCCTTTGTCATTATTCCTGGCTTGGAAATTTGGCCTACCTTAACTCTAATCTTGGGGATGATTTATTTCCTCCCTTTTGTGATCCCTCCTATCATCATGGTTAAAATAACCTTGAGATAACCCATTATCTACTCTAGACAACTTGTAAGAGATCTCTTTCACAATAGTGGCTAGATTATTAGTAGTTTCCTTTGGATCTACACTCTTATGGGAGGCTTGAGGCTTCTTAGGATTTACTAGCTTGACATCAACCCTGTTATTTAAAGTCTTACCCATAGCTTTGATGTTATTCTCTATTTGGATAGCCAAATTAAATGCCATCCTTATCTTTGTGGGAGCCTTACCTCTGATATAATAGGCTACTTTATTATCAAATGCATCACAATACTTAATCAAATAAGAAATTCCAGTGGGTTTGATGTCCTCCAGTAGCCTTTTCAGTATTTACTAAATCTAGAGTTAAAATCTTTGACACATTCATTAGGATTTTCTTGAGGCTGTCAAATTTGGCAAGCAAGAATCTAGGATCAATTCTATCATTGAATTTCATCTTAAATGCCTTAATTATGGCTTGTCATGTGCCTATGGATCCATGAGGGAGGGATTTGAACCGCTCCCAAGTATTTTCCTCAAGTGTGTTCATAAAGAGTTTTATGTACACATCTTCTTGGTGTATTTCATAATCTTCTATAACATTTAAGAAGACTTTCAAATGTTGTTCCCTAGACATGGAATTATTCCCTTGAAATTTAGGAAAAATATTCCTTAATTTATGGGAACTTCATTAGGAAAACTAGGCATACCATTAAAGTTGATAGTCTAAACCTTAGGATCACAAATGGTTTGCGTCTATTAGCTAGACCCTAATCTTCTTCCCCATCATTGTCATTAACTGAATTAAAAATCATCCTTCTCAAATCATGGTCTCCCATATATAAATATGAAGATGAACTAGGGGATGACTAAGAATGATTACTAAGAGGAGGGATTAAAGGAGGAGAATTAGAATTAAGCCTTAATGGCTGACCAAGAGGAGAGAGGCTTCTTTAGGGAGGAGTTTGACTTGTAGGGAACTTAGATTTATCTAAGGCACTCTAGTATCCTTCAACTAAAGGGATATTAGATAATAAAGGGTAAATAAAATGGGGGACAAACTGATCAGGTCTTACTTAATTACCTAATCTTTGGCCTATAATAGGATTTCACACTTGTTTCCTTTTAGATGGTGCTTTCAACTTAGGGATAAGATCTTTAGATGGATCTCTCTAAAAGGAAGACCTAGTACCCTCCAAATTTATAAATCTAAATAAATATCTTCAAGATGGAGAAGATTACATATAGTAGGAACTAATCTTTGAACCTTTAAAGTAATGGAGTTGCCACTAGAAGCAAAAACTTCTAGACCAAAACAAAATAAATATAAATAACACTGGATAGAGTGAAACTTTCAAACATTGAAGATAATTCCAAAAACATTTTAAAACTCTTACAACACATAAATAGACATTCCTAATGGAGTCACTAAGAAAGGTTGTAAATATATTAATGAACCAAAGATGAATAACATAATGTAGTAATAGTAGAGAATGAAACAAAAAAAACACTTATAGCTCTTTGCAAGAGTCCCTGACAACACAAGTAACATGGACTTTGATTTAATTCCCTATAAATGACACCAAAAGGATGTTGGTAATGTTGATGTAGCAAAGATAAGGATAATTAGATGAGTGTCAAGATAAGCAAAAAGTTTCAAAACATAACAAATTTAGCTCTCTATAAGAGTCCTTGACAACACAAGTGACCTGGACTTCAATTTACTCCCTAATAATTATGCTAGAAAGATGTTGGTTCCTAGTTGCACACCTCTACCACTTGACCTTGCACACTTGAAGAGAGTGGAAAGCAAATATGGAAAACCCAATTAATATGTCATTATAGTTAGGGAAGGGTTTGAAATCATGATTGGAATAAACATAGAAAATGACTGGGAGGCACCTATAAAAGGTATGGTGAATTCCCTGCTACTTATGGATCTACCTAAACCAAGGTGAGAGGACCTAAGGGGTAACTTTGCTCACATGAAGCGATTTTACAATTCAATGTTTATGGGAATTGTTAGCATAATGGAATATAAATATGACTAGAATACAACCAAGATGATCAATCCACCCAACAAGGGTTATCACATAGAGTGAGAAAATGTTTTAGGCTAGACACAAGATACAAAAGATAGATATGGGCATGATTACAACTTCCATTCTAAAGAATCTTCAACAATAGGGAGCTGAATAAGATATTGGAGTGTTGATCTTTAACACAAAAAATGCAAACACATGCTAAGTATACAATGTTTATGTGCTTGTAGGTAAACAACACTTTGGATATGTAGAGGATGTATTGTATGCAATGTAAAATAAGGTAGGACAAAATTATTAGTTAATAGAGATTAAAGTGGAGGGTTAACAAGTGAGCATAAAGAAGTTCAAATATACTACTATGTTGCCTTTACCAATAAATGTACCATATATATGAAACAAATAAACTAAAATCATACACAAATGATATCCTTCAAGAACCGCTTCTAGTTGAATTTGTAAGCTTAGGACTACCCTTAAAAAGGCTATCAACATCATATTCCAAAATTTCAAAGAAAAAAGGATTTTATAATCTACACATACACTCTAAATGACTACCATAAAGATAAATACATCAGATCACCAATCAACTAATCATGTAAACATGGCATTGTACTTCAACAATAGAAAGAGAATGGAAATCATGAATAAATTTCATTTATTAATTGAATTGGAAATGAATACAATGTGTATTGAATAATATAATAGATTAACACCATGTAAGAAAATCCTATAATAAGGGAGACATGTATAATGCTCTCAAAGCTTACCAATGATTTTACATTAGAAATCAATCTGGCACTAGAAGTATTACATAGTGAGGACTCTTTGAGGCTATAACTCTTTACTAAAAAATTTAACTGACTATTGTAAAGGGACATACCCACTTTACTTATATAACTGAGCTAAGCCTAGTAGATTCTTAAAGATGCTCTAGCTAGAAGATTTCTTCATGGGCCTGGAGTCTATTAGACCTTGTAACAAACATGATTCCTTAGATTATACCCATACTCTTGTGATGATGGCAAGCTTGATCCTCCACTAAGGTAGAATATTTTTAGTTATCCACATGGAGGATGATCCTATAAGGGACAAAATAAACCTTTGTCCTCTTATATAAAAAACAAAAATGTCCCTTTCATATGCACATGATTACATAAAACTACATTGAAAAGGGCGTGCCACTATCAGGTAGAGTATAATGTTTCTCCAATGGGAAATGAGATAAAGAAGAAGAAGAAGAAGGGAGATAAAAAGGGAGGGAAGTGGTGCTAGCTCAAAAGAAACTAAAATATTTGACTATGTCCCAAGGTTGATTTGAATAACAAAATCCTTTACCAACCTATTCTTATACTTGGTATATTCTTTGAGCATGGGGGTGAGACTCATTTAGTCTAGGTTTGCTTGGTATTTGAATTTGACTTTGTAATCCTCAAGCTAGGTGACAATCTTCTAAATTATGATTTGCTTCTATCTAATGAGCTCCTTGAGTTGGTCACAAGATTTCTTAGGTGACACCAATTTTTTTTATCTGACTAACATCAAAGGACTCTTGGGGTGCATCAATGAGGCTCTTCAGATAGTGCATATTGTCTCCTCCACCAAATCATATACACCATCAAATCTCACCATCTTTCTTAGCATATAATCTATATATTTCATTATAGTCTTGAGATACTACTCTTATCCTTTATATCAAAGATACCATATTTGAGCATCATCATAAAATGCTTGATTGCTAATTAATACTCCTTGGGCCTTTTGGTAATTATTAAGAGCAATGATCTTCTCTATAATCAAAGTGTCTATACCCATAGTATAGATCTCATCCATATGCCATTAAGATTATTCCCACTTTTTGGTATCCACCTCATAGTAAAACATCTAGGCATCACAATCCATTTTATTGTCCATTATGTTATTCAAACATTTAAATGCTAAGTTGGTTATTTTTTTCACCCTGGTGCCCATGTCTTGCTACCATTCCTCTGTTGCTCAACCTCTAGTCTTTAAATAATCAATCAAAAAAGAGTCAAATGATGAAAATATGAGATGGAGAGGACCTGAAGCTTTGATGGCAGTTGGAGTCACTACCTTAGGCTCACTCAACAACTTTTGCAAGTAATGGATCATAGTCTAGTTTTCTGCTTTTAACTCCTTCATGGTGGCTTTGTCTTTATCTATTCTATGGCCCACCATGTTAACCAAAAACTATGAGTTATGTTTCAACTCATTCTTAGATGGATCTCTTAGATTGTATCTATAGATAGTGTAACTCTCAAGGGGAGTGTCTTTTTTCAATGCACCTTGTGGAGGTATGGCTATCTCCACATTGCTTTTTCTTGTAGTGGCGAAGTTTGTCCTAGAATGTGTTCTAGATTTTTTAGGGGGGCTTAGCCTTGTGTTCCTGAGTGATATTCATTATGTTGATCTCTCCTATTTTGCTCATAATGTCCTTTTTATCCTTGACCTATTCTTCAACTAGAGGAAGGGTCTGGTCTGGGATCCTATTAAAGTGGTGGACATTAATGATGGCCTCAAGATAGTGAAAGGTGGTATCATTAGAGTGATCAATATAGGGAGTGCCAAAGGAGTGGGCTATGGGATTAACACAAAATTATTAATTTCTTCATCATTATCCTACTCCTCACCACCTTTATTTTCTCCATGTTTTCCTTTTAGGTTCAGCTCTATTTTCTCCAAGACTTCAAACTTTGACCCAAGCTAATGTGACTTATTGAGTAAGTTTTCAATCAAACTCCCCTATCTAGCTAACCAACTAGAAGGTTGTTTATCCTCTTTACCTTCTTTACTTTATTGGGTCTAAAGCAAGGACAAAAGTATGATGATATCCTTGTTGCCTTCAAGTAACTCTTCACTAGTCATGGCTTCAAGATTTTTATTATGGGTTGGGTCATAGACCTTCATGCGAGGGAGAAGTGCTCATGGTACTTCCATTAAAACAACACTTCCAAAAGTGCCTTCCTTATCATCTTTATTAAATTCATCTAATTCCTTATTTATATATGGGTAAGGGTATCTATTTGCATGTTTACTCCCCCACCTTCCTCTGTACTCACCTTATCCTATGGTGTTAAACTTAACACCTTTCGAGGGGAAGGAACATCTTGTGGTACCTCTAGAGCTACTTGTAAGCCTTCTTATTCAACTACCATTCTAAAATCAATGGTGACTTGAGTTTCCTAATATGGTTCTACTTTAGCTTCCTCATTATATTTGTTTATCTCTTTAGATCCACCTTGATCACCTTGGCCTAGTGATTGGGTGATGACATTATCTACAAATGTCTCTGTATTTGATGAGATGTCTTCCTTTTCATGAGGGACCTAAGCTTGCATGGCTGCATCGAATCCAACCTATACACCATCATCAAAAGAAAAAGGATCATTTGAGGTTAGAATTTCTCCCTCATACCTTTTTTATCTACTCTTGAGGGACCATCTTCTATAAATAAGCCCATCATCAGGCTTTCATTAGGGTTTGGGGCCTTTCCCTCAGATCTCTCTACCTATTTTTGACCTACAAAGGAGTGAATGCACAATACTTCTTCTTCATCTTAGTGATGGGCCTACCTTCATCTGAATCTTCATCGTCACTCATATCCCCCAAATGTTGTGCATATACAAACTGGTCTTCTTTCTTCTTCATAGGGATTTCCTTGGAAGGTAGGTATTTAAACACAACCTCCTTCCTCTTTTTAGGAAATACACTTGGAGGTTATAGAGCCCTCTTAACTCTCTTTTGTTTGGATTTCTTTCCTTTGTCCTCACTTCCTCTCTTCCTTGAATATATCTTTGGGGGAGGGGCAATTGTTGGTTATTGTGTGGGTGGAGTAGGTGGAATAGTATCCAGACTAGCTAGTGGGATGGATACTAGAATGGCTAGCATTTTTGGGGCTCCCTCTATCAAAATAGATATGGGGGTGGCACTAGGATATGTAACCTCCATGGTAACAATTTTATCCAAGTTTTTGGCTAGACTTGTTATTTTTGAGAAAGATAGCCCAGCCTTAGACTATGATGTTATTATTAATTCTACATCAACTAGATTATTAAAATCAATATCACCAAGATTGTGCCTCCCCTTTCCCTTCACTAATAGTGGTGGAGCCAAAATATCACCACTATATTCTAGGAAGAAACCTTTTAGTACCTAACATTGTCTAAACTCTTAGAGGGCATGGGTATCATACTTACCCAAATAACCCCATGTTCCTTTAACCACCTAAAGGTTCTCCTCATAATTTCAAAGGCTCTCCATGGGATGGAATCATTATCCTTAACATTGAAGTCTACCTATGAGATGGCTTAGACTTCAATATTTGTTGTAGTATACACTAAAGATAGTGTCATCTTATCATCCACCATGTCCTTAGGGATGATAGTGATATTGTAAGTAATAACCTCTTACACTGTAAGCCTCATGTAATCTAACTTTCTGACATCCTCCTCAATGGTGTAGTCAGACCAGATATCTTCATAATTTGATTGATGTAAAATCACATTATTTTCCATGTTTACCTATCATCTAATGTCATAGTTGGACCTAGACATCATCTTATCAATTACATATTAGCATATTTCTTATTCTAATCCCTTTACCTTGGTAATAGAAGGACATGAATAATATCCAATTATAATGGGAAACTTGAAGGGATTGTTTAAATTTTTTGTTGTTATCATCTCATGTGGTGACATCATTTTTTGGCTCAACTCCATTACTACCAACATATCATCTAGGTACCTTGGAAATTTATGCAAACAACCTAAATAACCACTTATCCTGAGGTACTTGAATGTCCTAAATTGAATATAAGAGGTGCCATATTTATTAATTATCTCCTTGGATTCCTTAGACATTTTGTTGAGGCTTCTTAAAGGAAAAAAGATGCTCATCATAATGTTGAAGAAGCAATTGTAAACCCTAATTTTTTTTTTATTAAAGCCATACATGGTGATTTCTATATATACCTCATAAATTCTCATCCCATTAGGGTTCCTAGTGAGCCCTTGGAATGTCCTATTGTGCACTAAGATGTACATTAAATAAGAGGACATATAAAATGTACAAGTGAATGCCTCTTCAGAAAGACTTGTGTCCTATATCTACATCATCTACCTATGTAGATTATAACTTATAATGGTGGCCCAGTCCAACTTCTATCTCTCCAATATATAGATCAGGATTAAGAATGTCTAGGGCTCAAATTTATCCATGATGAGTATCCCATAAATCCTAGCAGCCATGGTGATGATGTACTAGGGAAATTCATTAAATCCCAGTAACCTCAAAATTTTAGACATTGTGGAGACCTTTTGTCTTCTCTTAGCTAGCCAATAGGAGTTGATAATGTCCGAAATTACCTTGTAAATTTATTTTCATACTCTTGACATTCTTATAGGGAGAGTGTAATGCTTTTTGACTGGGGAGAAATTTTGAGCATGGTGATAAGGGCCATAGGGGTGAAAGAGAAAACAACTGAATGGCTACCATCGATGATGGTCCTGGTATTTGGTTGGTATGCTTGAGCACATGAAATAACTAATTTTGGGTATGGGGTAGCCAAGGGGAATGCTATTGTAGGGGCAATGTAACTCATGCCAACATTAGAAACTATTGGAAGGGGGTTTGGACACTGTAATACACTTAAAAAGGACATAAAATCTAACCCCAAGACATTTATATCTTTAATCCCATCTAAGATAGAGACAATATTTCTCTTCATAGTAGTTGAGGATGTCATCATTTTCCCTTAGCTTTCTAGTGCAATATTCTAAATTTGAGCAAACCCTTCACTCTAGCAACCCTCAAATTACCTCTCAAATCTTCTCAAATAACACAACACAAGGAAATAAAAGTACACTTACGATTAATATAAAGGGTTACACATAATGGAAATTGAAAATCCATGAAGAATTCACTGTAATCACTTTTTCACATTGTACTTAGCTAGCGCACACAAATAGATTAAAGGCATAAATAAAAGATATAAATGAAAATGAATGAAAATGTATTAGTTATAATCCTTTTTATTTTTAGATTAGGGTTTCCCTTAAATATTTGAAGCATAACATCTAATTATGAACTACCCTCTTTAAGTCATTCAAGTCTTTTTTGAAAGAAGAGAGGGAAGGTACAAATGTTTCATTTATAATGGGTGAATATCCTCACAACATGCGGACCCATACAAGTGGAAAATATGTTATGGTACCTTTTTAGGCCCTTGGGGACTTTTTCACCTTTTCATTCATTATTTCCTTTGGTGCAGTGGTGCAATATGCCATGAGCTCTTCATGGGATGTAAGAATACCACGTGTCATTTTTTTACTTTAAAAGCTTAGATGTTCAGGTCTTCAAGGACCTTTTGAACCTTTCCCACTGAAAGGTGTGGCAAACTTCAAAAAGGAACTAAAACCTAAAAGACCCTAAGGATTTTCCACATGCATCACTTTATTAGCACTTTCAGACATTTGGGCCTTAGATACTTTCTACACCTTCCCCACCAAAAGGTAAGTGGGGCAATCTTTAGAAGGGGCCAAAAATTTATAAAGCCCCACGAACCCACCACATGCCTAACTTAGATGTAAGATCAGATTCTTGGCCACTTTTCACCTTTGCACTAGATTTTTTATTTAGGTAAAGGTGTAATATCCTCTCGACCCCCAACAAGATTCATAGGAGTCCCTTAAAACAAACACATGCCTTTTATTTGGTTCATCAGGCAATTTCTCACCTCAGTCATCAAAAATGCTGAAGGTGCAACTCATCAATTTCATTCAAGGCCCCAAAATTTCTTCTTTGAACATAAGTTAACAAATCTATGCATAGAAAGAGGTTTGGCTACACTTCTATCTTCTTACTATGAATCATCCCACCATAAAACCTTTAGTCAAACCATGCTATTCCTTCTAAACTATATAAAATGTCCTTCATTTATAGAGAGTGCCCTTCAAACCTTTTTTATACACTCTTCAAGAATTTTTCAAGGGAAAAGTGCCCAAAGGAAACAATCCTTTGAAAATTTTGGAGAAGCAAAATGACCCTTTAAAGGTGCCCTTCAGGAATCTTTCAGAGGCAAAATGCTTGAAGGAAAATTTCCTTCAAAGATTTTTCAAGGGCAAGATGATCCCATAAATCCTTCAGGCCTTTTGTGTGGGTGAATTGTTTGAAGGTCAAGTACCCTTTAGAATTTTTTACTGTAGACAAAAAATTTGAGATATATAATCCAAAAACATTTAAGACCAAAAGATAAGGTATGGAATTCTTTCAAAACTTTTGAAGTGGATAAAATGTTTGATGAAAATAAGTCTTCAGGACATTTTGCCAAGACAAAAATATTGAAGATCTATTTCCATCAGGGATTATGTTCATGTTAAAAGGCCCAAAAGGTCAAAGGGATAGAACATTTTCACTTGTCAAAAGAAAAACAAAAGACTTGGAAAATTATGAACATGAAATTTGACATCATAAAGGGATATATATAGACAAGATTGGGGTTAGTGGCTTAGACATTTATACCATCCCAATTTAGACTCGATAATTTTACTAACAATGGCCAAATGTCTCTAATGTAATTTTGGGCACTAACATACTCCACTACTTGTAGGCCTGATATCATGAAAGAAGTAGGCCTTGTAGATAGTTTTCAATATTATATTAGAGAATCTCACTTGAAATCAGTTAAAAGGATCTTAAGGTATCTCAAGAGAACCATAAAATATGGTTTATGGTATCCTAGGAATAAATAATTCACTCTAAGGACATACACTCATGCCAAATTGGGTAAGATGTGTGGATGATAAGAGGAGTACCAATGGTGGTGTTTTCTTCATGGGTGAATGCTTGGTGTCTTGGATAATCAAGAAGTAAGCCTATCTATCTCTATCAACTACAGAAGATGAGTATATAGCTATTGCTTCTTGTTGTACTCAAGTAATGTGGATGAAGTAAACCTTGGAAGTATATAAGGTAAGATCAAATGGACCTTGGCCTATATATTGTGACAATACTAGTGCAATTAGTATTTATAAGAATCACATTATGTACTCAAAAACTAAGCACATTCCTATTAGATATCATTTCTTGAGAGAACAAGTGAGTAATCAAAGTGTTAAGTTGGAGTATGTACCTATAAAAGAACAACTTATAGATATTATGACTAAACCATTGACAAAAGCAACATTTGAATATATAAGACAATTTTTGGGATTTATCTTCTTATCTATAAATAATTATAAGGTCATTGGCTAAGGGGGAGAATTATGTTCATATTCTTGCTCCATAGGATTGTAATGAAAAGCTTCAAGAGTTCTGTTCAGGGACATTGGTCCTAAAAGCATGTTTTAGTCAATGTTTGGTTCTTGGTTTGGAAGGCCTAATCATGAAATATGAAGGTAAGGTTAGTATAGAGGGTAGAAAGAACTTTATCAAGTGTATTCCATAAGGTTTCATGCATTGTATTGGTCACAAGTAGTTTTAATGATAATTTGTTCAGTTTGACCATTTTGCTCAATGATCGCTTCCTAGTGAGAGCTCATCTTGCAAAATTAATGCATTTAATGTATAAGAAGCTAAATTAAGGTGGAGTTAAATTGGATTTGTTGTATCCATATGCAAAAGGATTTGAGGATATGTCATAAGTATCTTATGATCATTATAAGGTGTATTGGCATAGTGATAGGGGTATACATAGGGTATGTATGCATAATATGATTGGTTCCAGGTGTGAAATGAATATTGGTGAGTGTTCAAGATGAATTTTTAGCATAAAAAGGTGTGTTGACATCATACATGTATTCTTCAGGTGGTTTCAAGGTTTGAAGATCTTTTGAGAGAAATTTTAAGATTTGTGAAGGCTCTCAGGTATGAGAATCCTTGCTTAAAGACTAGCAAGTCAAAAACCATTTCATTTTTATATGGGTTAAAAAAGGATTCAAACCTCAAAATTTTATCCAAAAGTGTGTATTGTTTATCTCTAGGTGTGAGAGAAGTTTTAGGAGATGGAGTTGACCAAAAGGTGGAAAGTTGACCTTGTTCTTTTTTGATGCCCTAGGTTTTGCACCATGTGAGTTAGTAACCTTACCCAAGGAGTTGAGGTATAATGTTGTTTAATATATTTAAATGGAAAAAGGGGTTCTAAAAAATATCTTTACAGTCATATGAAAGTGTATATTTTGACCTATGGTTGAGCTTTTGTGCAAATGGAGGGCTAATTGGTAGGTTAATTTGTGAAGAGGCTATGGTACAAAGGAAGATTTGGATGATGTTTCTTGGCATGAATGAGGGATAATATGATTTTACTATAGATATGAAATCTAAAATAATGATGGTGCATAAATAGAAAGTTATGGGCTCTATAAGGTTTGAGAAGGGTTACTAAGGCTTTAGACAAGGCTAGGTGAGTCAAATGAACTTTTTGGTCATTTTATCCAAAATATTGAGGTATGATTATTATCATGTTAGTTTTTAAGTCTAATTTTATAATATTTAATGTTTTAATTATGGATTTAACATTTTTTGGTGATTATGGAGTTGACTTATTAGAGAAAAATTTGAAGGCAACTGAGAAGTTTTCTTCATGGTTGGAGATAGAATAAAGGTTTTGAAGGGGTGCCTAAGCCTAAGAAAATTAGGGAGATTCCCTCTCAATTTTATCAAGGTTTGATCACTCCTATTTTCTTCATATGTTCATATCTTGTTCATATAGTAGTACATGGTCAAAGAAGAGTGTTGTCAATGAGTAGGTTTGAGGTACTCATCGTAAGGAATGGTATGCACAATGAAAGGGAGTTTATATCATCTCTTAGATAATATAAATTATTATGTTGGATTTAAAAAAAATTATATGTCCTCAAAATTAGTAGGTAATCCCACTTTGTCATTGTGTCAAAGGGGGGAGAAAGTGTTTGGAGAGGGAAAAGAGTATATGCATAAGCTTTATTATTAGCTTTGAAAACATTTAAAAGTTTTGAAATCAATGAAAAAGGGGTATATTATTGAGATTTTTTAAATTATTTACCTAAGGTGAAAAATATTTTCCATGAGTTAAGATGTATGCATGGTTCTCAACGACAAAGTGTGCCTTAGTGATCATGCATGGACCCTGTTGTATTTGCATGGTTAGGCAAGATGATGGGTGTTGGTGATGTATTCATCATGTTTAATGGGTAATGTGAGGGTTAAATAATTATTTTTTTAATTTTGGAAGTTGAATTAAATAATTATAATAATCTTGTGAAGGTCTAGGTTCTCCTAGTCATCTTGGCAGAACTTCTTGAGTAAGTAGATTGATGATGTTAGCATTTACATGTCTAAAGGTGTCATTAGAAAATGGTCACATGGGTTTGTTCATATTTGTTCCTAAATAATATTTTTAAAATTTTAGGTCTTGAAATGATGTATATCAAAAGCTATTATAGTGCAAAGTTGGTCTCCCAAGGAGATTTCACTAGTTTCCATAGTCAAATTTGCATTAAAAAGTGACTGTTGGAATTCAAATATTTGAATTTACAAAGGAAAACTAGTCTGCACTGTTTTGGTTATAAATTTTAATGTTGGAATAATTTTATGGTTATATAAAAATAAAATTGGTGTATAAATTTAAGGTAAATCTAGGAAAAATGATTTGGAGGTTTGATTGGTCATACACTTGTATTTATTATGGTCTAAAGTTGATTGAGAGTTTGACCTTCTTCTACAAATGACCTGAGAAGGATGTTTGTCTTTTTATTGGTATTTTTTAGATGTTT
Source organism: Torreya grandis (assembly GCA_037957365.1). Classification (NCBI taxonomy): domain Eukaryota; kingdom Viridiplantae; phylum Streptophyta; class Pinopsida; order Cupressales; family Taxaceae; genus Torreya; species Torreya grandis. The sequence continues at coordinate 94,582 of JARHVA010008291.1, forward strand.
CAAGGTAAATTATCTATTGGAGATTATTTTATACTCCTTGAGTATCATCTTTATGTATTTTAGATGTTTGACCAATCCATCTTCAATATGAACAATTGCTTACAAGTTGACTTTTGGTTTGTTTATGGTGTTTTCATGTACAAGGAAAATGATTGATAGGTTTTACATATGTAGAGCTATGTAGTGATGAATGTAATAACTTCAAGGTGTCTTAAGGGTCATATTAAAATGACCTATGTGATTTTAAGTGGCCTTGTGTTCCTTGTTTTGCTTGATGAAGTGCTAACATGATGAATAGGTCTCCATAGACCTATAAGGGCTTCTTAGGCATAATTGAAAGGTGTTGGTGCTTAAGGGTGATATATCAAAGATACAGACAACCTACATTGATTAAATTGATCCTATTATAAGTATGATATAATCCTTAATGATTAAGGTAAGTCTTATGGTCGACTAAGAAGGTGATAATCATGAAGGCTCTATAAAGAGCATAAATAAAGATGAAGGTCTCTAGAGTTGATATGTGAAGTATAGAGAAGGGTGAGTATGTTTGGTGGATATATTGAAGATAAGAGTACTATGAGGGATATGTATGTGACTAGAGGTCATATTTTTTATGTTATAATAGTGTTCTTGTAGGATTGAAGATTGAGGATGATCGAAGAGGTGTAGAGTGATCCAAAAGGTTGTTTTGGATGCATTACTTAGGTGTGAAGGCTTGAGGAAGCTTGAAGGGTTGAAGAGAGTTTCCATTAACTATTTATCCATAATATTTAAAGGAAATAATATTTTTGGATGTTTTGATAGAAAAGGTGTTGTGTGGGTGTACAACATCTAGGACAATTGGGTGCTTGTTCATCCTTAGGGGTTGGTGCTCCTTGTGAAGTGGGTGTTTTACTAAAGTCTCTTATTTATGCATTAATTATAAGACTGTAGTCCACTTTTTTATAGACTTGAGAGTGGATTTTATCCCCCACGAGGGTTTCTAAAATATTTCATGTATTATGTGCCTTGATCTTGAATATTTTCCTTATTCAATACAATAACTAGTTTATATGCTTCATGATTACTTATATTTATTGGTTGAGAGTTTGAAGTTTTGGAAATGGAATTGAATTGCTTGCATCACTAATTCACCCCTGCCCCCCCCACCTCATTTATTATACCTATAAAAGATAACACCCATCATTATTCCAATTTGAATCGTATCACCTAACATAATCAATATCAAACTCATCCAACCAAGTTAAACATAGGGTAGCACACCCCACTATCATTAATTTTACCAATAAAAATAACTTTGTCAACATTACAACCTAAGTCCAACTAAGATCTACACATAAATTCATAAGTATCCTTCAATCATATCCACTTAACATCCCTTAAACCTAACATTCCTTTTCACTCCTTAGTCAGACTTCTTTAGTTAAACCCCCAATAAGGCATATCCAACCTCATTATTGCATAGTAAATCCACACCATTTATAGTCTAAACATGTCCATATCCATACTCTTCAACCAACCATATCTAATATTGTCAATTTTGTATTCATATAATTTCCTTGATCCACATTGGAAATAACCCTATCATAGTCTTCATCATAGGATTTTTTCCATCTAAACTTGGTTAAGTTTGAATCCTAAATTTAATCAAATATTATCATCCATTTAGTCATTCACTACTTGAGTAAATCATCCAAGTTTTTATCTAGTCTAAATCAAGTCAACCTCATCAAAGGTTAATAAGGACCTAGTCAAATCTTTTTGGTTAGTCAAACCTATCCCCCATTTTTAGTCAAATCCTAGACATTTTCTTAGCTCATCATCAAACATAAAATAAACAAGTCTAATCATCACATGTGTAGCTAGTTCACATCATCATAAAATTTTCTCAATCTATTCCACTTGACACTTATCACATTCCATCAAACGTTTCACATCACAAAATCAAACTTGAAATGAAATTAGAAACAAGCCTTGATAAAATAGTCCAAGATCTAAGTCTATCCTAAACATCCCACTATCATCTCTCAATCCTTTTTATTCAATCCCATGTACATATCAATTGGGGTCAAAGAGTCACGTCATCCATCCTTTCTCACATATTTATCCATGGCATATTAACTACATTTAGATGTCACCTTGATTGAAAAACATATATTTTATAACAAGGATACATTCTTTTTGGGGCTCCTAAAAATGGTTTCCCAATTTCTTACAATCTTTGACCCTATAAACCTAAATTTACTCATTGGAAAGAATCACCCATTACATCCCCATCAACATCATCTTATTCCTAGAATACATGCTCACTAGTCCCAGTCCAACCTTCTATCTACTAGTTATATCCAATCAAATCCCATGTCACACTAGAAAAGGTAACTCTATCCTAACAATCCTATCCAATATCAGTCTATTCACTAAGCCATGCCAAATATAATGATCCCACTATATCATGGAATTATAATATTCTAAAAATTAACCTAGCTTAGAGTCAAACGCTTCCACATCTGTGCCAAGATGTGCATAGAGATAATATATTCCTCTCCCTATATCCATGAAATCCATCTTTCATCGACTAGCCACCACAAACATGATCATTTACCCACACACAATGCATCTTAATCTAGCCAAACTAAGCCCTCACAGTATATAGATAAGACCAAAACTATTAATACCATAAAACCTAGGGTAATTCTATTAATAGATGCACCAATTCAAATAATTACATCCAAGACCTAATTGACCACATCAACATCAAAATCAAGAACAAACTGTACAAATATTGAGAAAGTTTTATATAACATTAACTTTAGGTATCTTAGTAACCTCTATGAGGATCATGCTTCCCAATAACCACCCATCAACCTCACCAATCCATCCCCATCATCTTCATCCATCATTGATACTTTCCTTCCCATATTCAATGGGAACAAATAACATCATACATTGTTGGAATCCCCTCAACACACATTATCACATGCCAAATCTATAAGGTTCAAAGATTATAAACAAGTAATAAATAAAAATCATAAAGTCAACTTTGATCTAACAATACTTCAAAGTCAAAATAATTCAAATCATTAGACATGTATAAAATCAACTTCCCCTTGTGAAAATATTTTTTAGGCACTAAGGTACCATCAAAGTTAAAATATTATTCATAAATCAAGTCATCAATCAAATTCCTCTTATGAGACATTCTTTAAGGCACCAAGGGAAATAAAAATCAAATCATGTTAGTAAATAAAAAAGAATCCATGTCACCAATCCCAAAAAAAATCAACATCAAAACTAATATGGTTGATAATCTTCCATTTATTCAGATTAGATAGAATAAATCTCAAACAATCTTGGATCCTTTAATATCACTTGTCATATGGAATAAAATTTTAACTACACAATAATCATCTCCAATGATATGTGCAACTTATAGTCTTGGTCCTCTATCATCCATGATGCCTCTATACCATATACACCACCATCAAATCTAAATATTAATCAAATACATATCATACATAATCTTCCTAGGAAACATTATCTCTTGTAGGGGCTATGAATACACTTGGTTAATATGTCTAGAGGATTAAAATCAAGATCCAACAAATATCACCATCATATAAGTGAATCTAGAATCAAAACCTAGTCCTAGAGTCATATCTATTTTGAATAGCTATTAATTAAGAATCAAGAAAGCACCATCATCATTACAACTCACATGCCTCCAATAAATCAAGATGCCATAAAAAAGTTAAAAAATATCTTTTTTAAATAAAAAATAATAAAAATAAAAAGTCATGCATCTAATAGTGAAAACTTATTTTAGATCACCTTGGATAAGTACCATGATGAAAACCAAATCCATGTGTCATGTGAATAATATTTTATTTGAAGGTACCTCAATACTCTGGGACTAAATCCACTCCAACCCTAAAATCATATCCTAAAATCCATTTTCAACCCCATCTTCATCATCTTTATCTATCATATCCATCTGTCCATTATTCCCCTACCCAATCCTAAACATCTTGTGTTATCCTATTTTCCATTATATTGTGTCCATATTTTCTTCCTTTCTTGACTTTAGTAATGGGGTATAAGATGTCTTGAGACATATCCTCTAAGGATCACTCAAGTGACTAGACATTTGGTACCCAGGTGACATTGTCCTTGGATATCCCTAGTCTATTCCTCATCATCAATTATTCCCTTTAAGTATCACTTAAATTATTTTGTCATTCCATAAACCATCATTCCTAGTCTAGTTTCTCAAATCATGATTTCCCTCTGCTAGTGACCCATTTTATACATACATAATCCAAAAAACCTAAAAATTATGATATCCTAAAAAGCCAAAATTTCATAAAACCTTGAAAATAAAAAAATATCCTAGCTATCTTGTCCTATGTCCTTATCTAAAATATGAATCCTAATCCAAATTGACACCCTAACCATCAATTTATCATTAACATCCCATTCAACCTCATAAGGATTAGTCTAACTAATATCCTATCACTCATCAATATCCTATAAGATTACATAACGATCAAATCATAGTCACCCATTTTGCATATGTCAATCTCACTATTAGATCATATTATCAACTGCATAATTGTCAAACCATCCAAACTTGAGAAAATCATATCTAATCTCTTCTTTGAGTTAGTCTTGTCAAAATAAACCTTTATTAGGATCAACCATGACCTACTCATACTTTTTCAAACCACATATTTGATAGTTTGAATCTAACACTTGTCATAAACAATTAGGTTTAAGTTAAGAGATTTAAGCTCACCATCTAAGTCAAAAAAAAAACTTAGTATTAAATTACATTACCCCATCTTAATCAAACTAGCTCCTATACCAATGTTAATTTTGTTTAAGAACACTTTGTCCAAATATTATTACCCATCACATTTCAATTCAAAACTTTGATCAAAGAAAACTTATTAGTTCATTATCCAACATATCATTTTTAACTATCCTATCTCATCCTCCATAATATTTGAATATCATGGCTCATATAATTTCTTGGGTGAAAACATAGTCACATCAAATAATAAACTAACCACTCATCATATAGGATTTCATCAAGAAAATAGATAAGACACCGATCACATAATATATATGTACATACTTGAATTGTATGAACTTTGATGATGTTTGACTTGTTTTAATTTATTTTATTATGTATAGATCATGTCTAGTTATTTATGGTTATCTATTTGTCTGCATCTATATCTTTGAGTTGGAATTTTATGAATATATTTGTTCCTCTTTTGTCTTATTATAATATATGTATTATCTTTGAAATAACATACAAAGAACATTTCATCTTTGTTCCTTATAACAATGGTGCATTAAAATAAATGATACTTTAACACTTTATTATTAATCTTTCTATGTTTTGCATTATTGTAATATAAATTATGGAAAAATGTCATCATGATCATATATCTATGTCATGATGTATACTACCTAGTGCTACATTAAAAAGGATTTCAATAGAATATGTCTCAAGACCATGGAAACAAAAATAATAACTTATACCTATCAAAACATATATAACACATCAACAACCACATCACATATCCCATCATTTGAAAATCAAATCACTCAAATATAATCATCAAATTGAGCATATAAGTCTAATATTTATCCTTCATATAATAATATATACCAATCATAATCTTCACTAATATAAATTTCTTGATAACATCCAACATCCTCATTGGTCCTAATTAGTCTCCTTGGGTAATCCTTGGGGCATCATCATCATTTCATCAAACTTAACATCTATTTAAAATTTAACAACTAATAAATTTACCAATCATCTTCAATCCTCTAATATAACTTATCATATATCATCAAACCTTCCCTCTTAAGGAGAACTACATTGATCTAAGGTCTTTTGAGACTATGTAGGTAGAAAATAGTCACACATAGTGATTGAGGATAGGTTGACTGAACTCATCACTTATTCTCTTTTGGTCACTTAAATTTTTTATTTTTCTTTATCATGTTATTTTATCTCTTTTCGATATATGCTTTGAGATAAAAACTATCGAATATTCACTCAAATTATGTCAAATAGTTAATAATCCCATTCTCATTTTATAAATCCTTTGCATGCATCCTTACTTTGGATAAGTCTAAAGCCTATGGTCCATCATCCTTTTTTCCTAAATCTCTCTTTAACATGTGCCCTTTCTTGGGATACATCTAAATCTTGTGGCTCATCATATATTTTATACATATCTCTCCTTGGAATGTGTCCTTATGTGGGATACATCTAAATATTATATCCCATCATCCCTTTTACCTGTATCTCTTCCTTGCATGTGTCCTTACCTAACATACATATAAAGTTTGTAGCTTAACATCCCATTTTTATCATAACTCTCCCTAGTATGTATCTTTTCTTATGATAAGTCTAAATATTATGGCCTCTCATCCCATTTTTCCCACATCTCTCCATAGCATGCATCCTTAACTACAATACGTCTACATCTTACAACCTCTCATATGATGTTTCTTGAAACTCTCCATGGAATATTTCTTTGCCTGGGATATGTGTCATCCAATAATATATTCAAATATTGTATCTCTCCTAACATGTGTCCTTACTTAGGATATGTCTAAATATAGAAGCCTCTTATCACCATCTAGTCATAGTTTCTTCCCATTTTGGGCATGTATTAAACAATGGCACCATCATTTACCATTCCTTCACATATTCATTTTCATGGGCATCATTTATTTATGGTTCATTACTCAATGTCTAGCTTCTCCATTAATTTTCTCTATCATCTTATTTATCACATCTCATCCCCTCAGTTTGTGTCCATTCACACATCTAACCCATCATTTCATTTTAAGTGGTCACCTATTTCATTCCTCTATACATACCCCTTGAGGGGTATCATCCATACAAATTTACTATCATATACGATCATATTCTTCTTTGAAACACCATTACTTATTACAATCACAATGCCATTTTAAATATGGGTGAAATGTGTAGAGATGGAATATAAAGATAGTTAAATTAAGCATTAGTCAAGGAAACTCAAGAAAATGCATAAGAACATAACTAGCTAAGCCAACTCCTTCGACAACTAAGAGCTATCAAATTAGATCACAAACACAATACCTTCCCAAGAGCATCCCATTACCCAAATGAAGCTCAAAACATGATTTTCCCCTTAATTTGTTCTTTAAGTCTTCATCAATGATGCAAGGCAAATATCCTCCATCATCTCTTGTGCACCAATGAAACTAGGCTCATGATATTTGAATCAATGTTATGCCTATCTTGAAGTTATCCTAATCAAAATTAAGCAAAATAACACTACACAAAGAAAGATTGTGGAGAGAATTCTACACAATAATTTTACACAAATGAAGTTAAAAATAGTGGTCTTGGCCCTCCTATTTATAGATTTTTGAGATTGATCAGAATCAACCATGACCATCCAATTTGAAATCAAGATGTGTGGACATGAATTAATCCAATTTTGTATAATTAATCCATAAATACCCTCATAAATATTTGGAAGGAAGGGGTATTAAAGAGGCATGGGAGGCCTTATAATTGATATTTGTTGCATTTGTGACTTATGGATGCCACCCCAAAAATGATGTCATTTGATGATACATATATTAAGAATCAATTTCCAATTAAAATATATTCAATAATTATTCCTTAAATCCAACATTAGATATAATAATTATCCTCATACATAGAATGATATTTTCATACATTTTTATAATAAATAAGAGGCCATAATCAGGTTGGTTGAGGTTGGTAAGGTTATTCATGAAATTTAAATTCAATGAGTCAAGAAATTGAATTTGTAGAAAGCTTTGGTGACTTCAACCTCTGAAGTTGAAAATAGGGTGAAACTCTTCAATTCTAGAGTAGAGTCAAAGGTGTCAGGAATTTAACACTCAAATTATTATTATGTGTGAGAAATTATTTATATAGGTTATTATAAATTTTGTAATTAATATAATATAATTGTTATAGTGGGATACCATGAGTAATCACTCACATAAATAGGTCCTAGAGATAAATAATAAGGTAGTTAAGAAAGAATAGAATACATTTTAAGGATATGGATAATGCCTATATCCTTTCCTTTAGAATATCAAGAGACTATAATTTTTTAATCCCTTCATATGAATAAATAAATGAATTTAATTATGTATATTATTATTATTAATTTTGTAAGCTTTAAGTATATTTTTTTTCTCTATTCAAATATATAATAAATCTTATAACTAAACCCAAAGTATTAGTTCAAAAGGTTTGCCACATAAAGGCATTGATGTAGATAAAGTTGATACCCCTTTTTTCCAATAATAATTCATAATGTATTATTTCAAGCCAATTTTTTTTAAATAATATAATTTATTCAAATATATGAGCTTGATATGCCTTATCTACACCACTTATTTCAGCTGATAATGTTTTCTCTAGTCTATAAAACTCATCTCTATAGTTTACACCATCTTCAATTTACCCCAAAAATATATTTGTAAATATAATTGATTTCAAAAAGATTGAGGAAGTTATCCCTATACCTTATAAAAATATTTGAAAAATTATCTATCAATGTGAATGTAAAAGAATGGAAAATTTGGATATGCTTATAAAAAAGGAACATGAAATTGGACTAAGATATGAAAACAAGAAAATAAAATCAGTCACTATGAGTAAAAGAAAGAGAGGAGGAGAATAAATTGTAACTAATAAAACACATTTTTTGGTGGACTTAACTAAAATTAAGAATCTAGTGACCCTCTCCATACTTAAAACCTTAAATTATGTGTATATTATAGATTAATATAATATTATGAGTTGTAGAAGAAAACAATTGCTGATCTAGAAGTAGAATTGATGGAATTAAGAGGGATCTTAAAGGATTTAATAGTTGTAAAATGATAAATATGGAAAATTTTCTATAAAATATATCTCAATTTTATTTAATTATTTTATAACTTTTTATATTTTCAACAATATATCTTAGGTTAGGAAATTGTATAAAAAGGTGAAAGGGTAAAATAATAAGTAATTATGTGAATCATTTTTTAGAGGGTTTATAATAAGTGAAAATGAGGACTAAGGAAATGATCTAGGCACTTTAGTCATTTGAAATAAAAACCTAGGAGACGATTTCTTTGTTTTCAATCCCTAATCTATAGTATGGGACTGGAGCATGGTGTTGAACATTGTCTTTGATTAAGGGAGAGATTTTTGAGCATTATATTTGAGTGTTGAGCTTTGATATTTAATATTGTCACTGATGTCAAAGGTTCTAATGAAGATGTATGGTTATTTAATTGATGTTAATCTGATGTCATTTGATGTTAAAGGTTCTTGTGAAGATGCTTGGTCAAGTAAGCATTGAGGTGTGTATGATGAGTTTGAGGTATATATGATGAGTTTTGATTGTCAACATAGTGTGTGTTGTTTTTGTAAGAAAGTAGTAATGAGATAATGTTGTTTGAAGAATTACAGTAATATCATTAAAGATCATTGAGTGAGTATAGGTTAGTATAGTAAGTACAAAACATCTTGTAATGCTTTGTCTATACCTTATGAGATGGAATTTGTAGGTGGCATAATGAAATGAGTGAGATCTGAAGAAGAAGTAGTATGCTCTAAATATCTATGGAAGAAGTTCCAAAAATGATTTGAATGAGCTATAAAGATGAGAATGATCTAAAGAAAGTGCTCTAAAGAATACTTGATAGTATTTGAGCATGAGAGGTATTATTTGAGTTATATCTAATGTTTATGACCCTCTAATTGATTAAAAGGTCAATTCTATATATGTATATACATCTTTGAATATGCTATGAATATCCTAATCAATCTTTGAAGATCATTAAGTAAATCTAAAAAAGTTATATTGAAGCTTTGAAGAAGAGTGGGTATATGAAATTTCTTGATCATACACAAGAGGCATTAAAACTCAGGAGAGTTTCAAGGTAGAGACTACAGAGTAGATAAAAGGTCAGATTCAAGGCATAATAAGACTTATACATCAAGGCTTAGAAAATAAGAAGAGTAATGGTGGCTATATTAGATAACAAGATTAGTTTCCATGAAATGAGTGAGCAGGTGAACATTGACAGATATAAGTCAAGTTGTTTTAAGTATGTGCATGAATTTTTAGATCAAGGTTTACAAATAAATGTTTACAAAAGTGTTTTAATATTTATCGAGTGCACAAAATGAAGAGTTGTGTACCTAATAATGTTTTCTTAGAACTCATTGTCATGTGTATCATACACATGAGAACCTAAAGCTATTAATGGTAGATGAGGAAAGGTTCTAGCTCAAAGTTTTAAGCATTGGTTTATAGAAAGAGGAGATAAGTTTTATGAATGAATGTTAGGACTAAAACATGGTCCAAACCCTCATAAAACCCTAATAATGACCTGATATTGAAGATATTATTTTAAAGAGCTCAAAATGGTTTGGTATGATCAAACACATGATTGGAGGTTGAAGACAACTCTCCTAGGCATCTCTATGAGTGATTGGTTTCTTAGGTGAGTAAGTAGATGCTTTATAAAAGTGCTTATCTTTTGGATATTTACTGCAAAAGATATATTTTAATGATTCAAAGTTGATAAGTGGATGAAGATCAAAGTGTGAGACTTTTAGTTGCTTTTCATGAATATTTTTAGATAGGTTCCATATCTCAGATGTGCAAAGTTGGTGATCCAAGTTGGTCAGTCACTGAACAGACCTAGTGGTGTAGACAGTAAGGAAATTAAGCAGAAGTGAAAACATGTTTCCTAATGTATTTTCATGTGAGAGTAATGCATTGAAATTCATGATGATATTTTTGGGTATTTAATGACCTATCCATGATTTAAAAAATCTTGGAAATTAGTGTAAGAGGTTGAAACATTGAAGCCAAATGGCTTATTTGACTGAGTAGAGTTTATGAGAGATAAGGTCAAAAAATTGGTCTCTAAGACTATTAAATTTCATTATATATCATGATTTGATTGATTTAGGTTGGTATGAGTATGTTATGATATCATTTTCATGCATTAAAATCCATTGAATATATTCAATCATGTGTCAGATGTTCATGTTTCTTTGACTATGTTTTAAAGTCAATTGGTAATTTTGAGTGAACATCTTGCAGAGAAGTGTTTGAGCCTATTTACCCTGAGTTGAAGCATAAGATGAAGTTTTTTATGACCATGAGGTCATAAGGTTTCTAAATATGTAATTTTATTTCCATGGTTGTTTTTAAAAATTTATTATATACCTCGGTTATTCAAGGCAAATTTTATGTATATGCACAAGCCTTTTATAAGCAGTAATTTAATAAAGGGTTCAAGAGGCAATTAGGACTAAAAGGTATTTTAGAAATAATGTGAAGTTTTATAAGGTATGTTTTAGTGGTTTTTGATTTTTTATCTCCATGTGATGTGTTTGGATATGCTTCAAAAAATATCAAAGGGTAACGTGTTGTTAAGAAGGCCTATTAGGTCTCTATAAGCCTAAAATAGGAGTAAGGGCTAATTGATGTATGGCCAACCTATTGTATGAATTTATTAATGATTAAGGCATGTTATTTTAATATTATATAGCATATTAATGTCCCACATAATTTATTTAAATATATTTCCAACATAGAAGGATATGATCAATTGACTTGTGTAAAATCAAGGTAGTTAGGCCTATTTTATGTGTGCTTAGAGAGGATGCCAAAGTTTTATTTAGAGAGTGAGAGAAGAGGAGGATAAGTGAATGATATAGATAATTTTTGAGAAAACATAGGTCCTGAAAACCATTAATTAAAAGTCATGAATATCTAATATATGTTCTACAAGAAAGGATCAAGGTCATAAGACCTAATTAAGCCATGAAGAGGGATAGCTGAGTGAAGAGGGTTGAAGTTTAGTTTGAGAGGGATTGAAGATATAAAACATATAAAATAGAAGATCATCATCTATTGTAGAATAAAAAAGGGTTTTTTAATGTGATCAAACAATTAGGTGGCTAAGTTGGTGCTGAGTCATTTAGGGGGTTGGTACCTCCTTGCAAGTTGGTGCATGTTAAAGCCAAGTGGGTGCTTAGTAAATTAGGGTTTGGTGCTCCTTTCTAGGTTAGTGATTAAATAAAGGATATATGAAGTTGGTGCTTGATATATTTGGGTTGGTGCTCCAAGTATTGATGTTTTTCTTATAGGATTGTAGTCCATTTGCTTCATCAGTGGGTTTTCTACCCCAAGAGGGTTTCCCATGTATATGTTGTGTTCATGTGTTTCATGATCTTGTGATTTTATGATTATGATTACTTGAATGTACATGTCATTAATATGGTTAATTAATGGTTAAATGGAATTGAATGAAAAGTTTTGAAGACTGATTCACCCCACTCTTAGTCATCTTGTTTCTAACACTGGATAAGACACAAAATTTCAATAGTATGGTGTACAAGGTGTTAAATTTAGAACATCTAAGGTCACTTTTTGGATTCAAATCCATTATTACCTAATTAAATTTTATATCATTTATGTAGATATAAATTTATAACATGTGTGTGTGTGTGTGTGTGTGTGTGTGTGTGTGTGTGTGTGTGTGTGTGTGTGTGTGTGTGTGTGTGTGTGTGTGTGTGTGTGTGTGTGTGTGTGTGTGTGTGTGTGTGTGTGTGTGTGTGTGTGTGTGTGTGCGTGCGCACGCGCGCATGCACGCATGTGCACGCGCGTGTGTTAATAGGAAACATTTTACATTCAATATAGGAGATAAATATGGGTTTTAGGAAGGTGTAAAAGTTACTTGGAAGACAATTATTGGTGGACATAACATACATACAAGATTTTTATCAAATATGTGGAAATTAAATATTTGAAATTTAATTGAGAGGAATATCTTAAAATTTTTAGTTATAAATCAGTGGCTTGGGTAGATATGCATTAGTTAGGATTAGTAGAGATGTGCATGGACTAAAACACCTCAATTGTATAATGTCCTCATTCAAAAAAAATTATTTAAAAAAAAAATGGTTAGAATAATATAAAATTTAGCATGAAACATTAATTATATTTAATTACTTATTATGTTAAGACAATTTAAGTTAGTAAAATATATTTGATATTTACTTTCTATTTATGTTCTTGTAAATACAAGTTTTAAGGAGGAATAGATGGAAAAGGATAAGCTATTTTCCTAAATAGTATTTATATTTTGAATATGTTATATCATTATAATTAATGTTTATTTTAATATTTATTTCATTATTTTATATCAAATTTGAGCATATGATATTCTTTATTAAGAGAGGAATAGATGTTAATAAGTTGATTCCATCATACTAATTGGTGACCATTTGAATCAATGTTATTTGATTATTGGTCAGTAATTTTTTGTAAAATCATGAACATCATGGAATTTATATTTTACTCAACTTGGAAATATTTACAACTTAAAGTAATACTAAATTTTAATAATTTTGAGATATTTCTATGATTATGTAAATTTGGTTTATTATCCAAAGCGATATCCAAGGTGTTAAAACAAAAATATGATTTTAAAGACTAGTTTTCTAATTTCTATAATATAATATTAAAAAATTGTTTTGATATTTGTTGATATAAGAGTAATGAAAATCATTTATTTTTATTACTATTTTCTTTATAAAACTCAAGTTAATCTGTAAAAATTAAAACTTTCTTACTAACTGTAAGATAGCTAGTTACTAACTCAAACTTTTGTGTGTCTCTTTTGAGTATAAGGTAAAACGTATGCTAATTTTTTTATAGATGGAATAAAATAGGAGGGATTTTGATTAAATCCCTTAATAATATATGTTTGTGCTAAAAAAACTACCCAAAATGTTAAGATTGGTGCTAGAAGGAAAAGTTAAGGTCATCCACCATAGATACTACACTTAGGTTAATTAGGTCAAGGTCAATCGTAGAGAAACATCCTTCACCTTTAAAAACTGATATAAATATTAGAAGAGATAAACATATCTACGTAATATCCACATCTGTAGGTTATTATCTTGACCAAAACATAGCAAACATCAACTAACATACTAGCATATTTCTAATATAGTGGTTACTTGGTTAAATGAAACTACCCTAAATCTTCTTTGAGTCACACATGACCTAATTTTAAACTTATAAAAATACCTTTGTAGGTCCTTGAATTATGGAAGGACTCCAAAATCCATTATAGTGGATTTTAATGTATCTTTGAGTTTCCTTGATGTTGTGCACAAGGATGTTGCCTACATGATCTTTCCTTTCACTTTTGTAGTACATGTTTATGATCGGTTTCTAAATTAAACACCAAGATATAATACTAATTATTTAATATTTTAATAATCCTTTATAATTAAATTAGGAAAGGCATTACATACCAGTGTCAAATTTAAGAAATTCACCATTATTAAAAAGGCGATCAATAAAAGCATGAGGAAATTCCATGCAATATTTCAACATGTGTATAATCACATCTTTCAAGATCATTTATCATCTACTTCCATGGATTTACATGTATTTCAGCTCATTAAAAACTTACACTTCCATATTTATAAGAATATTTGCTTCATATACCTTAGTGAGCCTATATAAAAGTAATTTAATTTTAAATACAATTGATGCCATAGTCATAAAGTCCAAAAATTATCCAAAACATAGGGATGTTAAAAACTATAGTAGTATCAAAATCCATTGGAAATATTCTTGACCAAACCACAACATGTGCATTAGCCTTGGTTCTACAAAAATAATCCACATAAGTAAACTTCAACATATAATGACAATTTAATTGAATTATAATCTATATGCAAAGGGAAATGGAATTGGTCTATAAATCAATCCTAGTTCAAAGAAGATAAATCATACTTACACTTATTATTATTGATACATTATATATTCGAGGTCATAACCAAGATGTATCTATTGGACTTATGCAAGGGATCTCATACCATAACAATATCACTAGGGAGTGTTACAAAACCTCTATTCAAGAAAAACTATGAAATAAACCTAACTAGGTCTTATGTTTTCACATTAACAAAGTAAGTAAATGAAAAAAGAAAAGTAAAGTTTAATCTAGTGCTCACCAAAGCTTGTGGCACAAAGTGGATGTAATAAACATAAAATTAAACATGCATAAGAGATATATACTCATGTCAATGTATATGAAATCCTAATGCATGGTAGAGAAGTACAAAAGCTAATCTATCTACTCTTATAAAGGAAAAATAAAGTTAAGAATAATTACCCTTGGAGATGATCCTGATGATTCTCAATATCTCCCTTAGCCAAGGTGCTTCAAAAGAGGTTATTATGGTATGTAAGGATATCAAGGATAAGTCAACTCTAAGATACACAACCTATGTATACATCTAAAAGACTTACTTATTCACAAGACAAGATTTGTATCTCTAAAGAAAGTATTAAAACCCTAAGCTATGATCCTCAAGTAAAATGCTAGATAAGTAGATGTGTAATAGATTATTATTATCCTTATCTTCCTCCTAATAAATAATGAAATAAGTGTGTATATATAGATGAATCTAACACTAAATATTTTTGAAAGTTTATCTGATAGGATCAGACCAATTAACTCTATATCATTATTGAGAAAATCAAATTAGGTCTTGGTCTAGGTCAGCCAGGGGCTAACCTAGACCCAAAATAAGTTTTATCAATTAGAGTATAGGGTTGATGGGACAGACTTTGTATTGTAAACAATTAGAAAAGGTTTTTAGGATAGGGAATGGATAATGAATGTAAAAAATGATTAGAGGGTGAAAAAGAGGAGGAAAAAATTAGGGGAGTGTTTTTAGGAGATGGTTGTGTAGATATCATGTGGTAATAAATAGAAAATAATCCTACGAAAAACCAATGATCTTCCCACCCCTTTCTTAGTGCACCCCTTAAGGCATGCACTCAAAGATATTGAGACTAGATGGGTTCCTACAAGAGAGAAATCATTATTAATTTATAAATTTTTAAAATATTATGTGTATAAATATGCCCCACTTGAATCTCATCACATGTCACTTAGGTACAACATGAGATGGTGCTTTGGGAAAAGAACATAGCACCACATAATGCTAAAGCTGAATAAATTGTAGTTAAGAGAAAAATAAGATAAATGAAAGTACATATTTAAAAATGCATACCTTTACTTACCTTAGTGATGTATATAAAGAAGGAGATGGAAGAAATGTGAAGGTGTCCAATTTAGGGAACATTATATGAACATGTAGAAATTAACAAAACAAGAGTGAAAAATCAAAATTTATTATTGAATATGTTGATCTAGTTGGAAATGAAAATGGCCAATTTAGTATCACATATAAGATATATGGATGATTTATTCTTAAATGGGCCAATTCTATAGGAAAATTTAGGATTATGAGAAACCTATTCAAACTAGTTGATGCAATTAGTTAATTTGTGATTTTTTATGAATGTGTTTCAATTATTTATGACATAGAGATCTAATAGATCCTTTATTGTTTGATATTTTATAGATATGTCATAGTCATTAGTGTTTGATAGATGTATTATGGATTTTATATCTACTAGATCAATTTCTTGATGTGGACAAAATACAATTGGTCACATTGGGCTTTGGAGGCATCATGGAGATGAGGTAGATCTCGCTTAGTGTTGATCTTATTGTCATGTTATTTAGAACATGGGAATATTTGACCAAAAATTTTTGATGGGTGGTGGATGGGGATACCATTAAGGTGGGTATCACATTGGAATATGCCCATGCATTGTTAGGACTATTACTAGGAGGGACATCATGATCACTAGCACACCAGATGATCTGGAGGAGAGATGAGCACTAGACCAATGGGTGATGTGCTCAGATAGGATATACCTTGGATTGAGTTTGAATTTGTTTGATGTCTATATTTTAGATATTAGGAATTCCATGATAGGACTTATGACAACATGGGTGTCATGTCACAAGTCAGATGACAAGGTATCACTATATACAATAGCCTTATATTAGTCCATATTAGATCAAAGATAATTTTATGATTTTGGGGCTATCATCTGGGTCCATGCAATGATATTACTTCACCAAATAAGTAAAATAATAAAAATATATCATAATAATATAGAGATATAATAGAAAATATGAATAATAAATAAGCCACTTTAAGGGGGCAACCTCTGAAATGCTTGAAATAAGAAATGAATACTTGAATATGATGATGAAAAACTAACCCTACCACCTATTTATAGTCTACCAAGGCCATGGAAAACCCATAAGATAACCTAATAAGCATATAAGTGCATAGAGAAATGTAAAATAATATGCAAAAGGGTTATACAAGACATAAGTTGGCTACACATATCCTTAGACATGCCAATGGTTAAAGGCATAACATTACCCTCCCCTTCAAAAAAATGTTATCCTCAACATTGAAGCAATCTCATATGTTTTTGTATGATGGATCCATCCTCCCAAGCAACATATTTAGAACATATATTCTTCCATTTGATTAGATCCTCTATAACCATTTTGGACTATAGTTGCTTAGTATGCTTTTAAAGTACCACTTTAGGATCAAGAATAAGCCTCCCTTCCTCATCTAATTTTGGTAACTCAGTTTGAGTGGTAACTCTATGTACAATGACCTTCTTAAGTTAAGATACATTAAATACTAGATGAATGCAATTAGATGGAGGAAATTCTAGCTTATAGGCCACACTATCAATTTTTTACAAGATTTGATAAGGGCCAAGTGCTTATCTCTCCTCCAGATCATCCGGTATGCTAGTGATCATTGATGTCCCTCCTAGTGATAGTCCCAACAAACACCTATCCATTAGTCCATGGAGTTAAATAGTTTAAAGTCAAACAAATTATTCACTCTAATTACCCTCAAAATACCTTCAAACACCCTCAAATGACATAATACAAGGAGCTAGAAGAACACTTACTAATAATTTAGAGGGATGTATGCAACTGAAACTAAAAATATTTTAGTAATTTGTCATAATCACTTACTAGATATAAATTTCACATTGCATGTAGCTAGGGCACATAGATAAATCAAATATGCAAGTATAAGCTTTGAATGCAAAAAAATGCCTTCATTATAATCCTTTAAATTTCAAATTAGGATTGCAATTAATGCTTTGAAACATAATAGATATTTAATAAATACCTCATTTAGTTGTTTGAACTTCTTTTGAAAGAGGAAGGAGAAGGTGCAAATGTTTCCTTCATGCCAAACAATCCTGCTTACAATATGTGGATCTATATAAGCAAATTTTACATTTCGATGTTTTTTGGGCCTTCAAGGAATTTTTTACTTATTCACTTATTATTTCATTTGGTAAAATAGTGAAATATTTTTTGAGCTACCCATGGGATATGAAAACACCATGTGTCATTATTTTACTTTACAAATCTAGTTGTTTGGGCCTTGGAGACTTTTTGAACCTTACCCATCAAAAGGTAAGTGAGGAAATCTTCAAAAAGGACCTAGAGTTTGTAAAACCCTGAGGACCTAACACATGTCTAAATTAGATGCTAGCTCAAACTCTCAACAAACTTTTTACCTTTTCACCATCCTTCTTGATATGGGGAAGGGTGAAAGATCCTTTCAATCACTGAAAATGTACTAATTACTTGTAAAAGGAAATGAACAAGTCATTTCCTTCTAAATATGCTGAATTTGACTTAGTCATTTTCATGGTATAAATTTTTAGGATTCCCTTGAGATATCCATGTGTATTTCATTCAAATCATTGGGTAATTATTCACCTCAGTCACCAAAACACATTGAAGATACAACACAATAATTTCATTCAGGGTCTCAGAACTTTTCTCCTTCAAGTACAAGGCACCAATTCAATGTATGCAAAGAGACTTGGATACATTTCTATCTTTTCATAGTGAAACTTCCCACAATGAAACCTATTATTTCAAAACATATAATCAACATTAAATAATTACTAGAACATAGGTTCATAGGGCACTCATGAAACTTGGCAAATCAACAAAATACCCTAGATAGAGATATCAAAACACAATAGATTTAAAACCTCCTAAATATTTTAACACTCAATAGGGCACAAATTACTTAGTGTAAATTTGGGATTTAACATTAGTTCTTACTCAGGGATGTGTACCCCCAGAGGGTACGTAAAGAACACAGACTAAATAGCTATCCATTAGGCCATGGAGTTAAATAGTTTGTAACAAAGGCAAGGAAAACACACCATGGATGAACAAAGTTATAATAAGGCATATAAAGACAAAAAGGAAGGAAAAGGAAAAACACAATCTATAAAAACACAACCCTAAATAGGGAAACAAAACATAAATGGACTATACAACATGTACATGATTATATAGGCTAACATGGACTTAATCCAAAAAGTGCTTGAGGTGTCTGCCATTAATTGGTAGTTCTAAGATTTCTCCACCAAGATATCTGAGATAAAATATATGGTTCCCTATTTGATAGTCTATAGTGTAGGGACCCATCCATAAGGAATCAAATTTATCATGTTTTCCCTTATCTTCATGTCTACTATCCTAGAGTAAGACCAGATGGCCAATTTGAAAAGGTCTCAAGGTGATATTTTATCAAAAATATTTATGAGACTCTCCTTGAACTTTAAGTGCTTTTCATGAGCTTGTCTAGAAGATTAATCAAGATCTACAATCTGGTTGATTCTTTCCTCATAGTGGTTTACTTTTCCTTCACCCTCAGTCATTTGTTACATAAAATGGTAAGTATGTAATTGTAGATTAAGGGGTAAAACAACTTGAAATCCATAAAAAATATCAAAGGGGATTCTTCAAGTAGACCTTTTAGGAGTGAACCTATCATCCTAGACAATAACCTTCAATTGCTCACCCCATTTCCTTTTTTTGGCATCCATAGTTATTCTAATAATCTTTAATAAATTCTTGTTTTAGATTAGAGGTAAAAGCAGGTTTTGAAGGGGCCCCGAAACCCTATACAACCAACAGAAAGATAACCTTAAAGCCCATAAAAGTTCGAAACACCAAAATAGGTACAAACTAAACCAGGTAATAGAGGAACCTGAAGACAACAGAAAAGACCAGTAGTTTCCGCTGACACTACATGGATCACATCGTCAAAAACCAGAAACAACATCCTTCAACCTTCAAAAAATAAATAATTACCTTTTACACGAACGAAGGTTCATATCTAGAGGGGGGACCACAAGCTTAGACTTCTTCCTCTTCACAGTGGTCCATCCATCCTCTACCTTAGCTGCCTCTGTCATCCATGCCTCAGGAAACAGTGGTTCATTAAGCCCAGTGGATACAAAAGACACATCAAAATCCTTATGAACACCAACCAAAGTTTGGCACCTAGGTTGATCCTCCAATATAGATGGAAAAGTCAAAGCCTCCACAACCACTGGCTTTGAAAGATCATTAATCATAGTCACCACAGGACCATCTAAGGAGTCTTTTACCTGCGGCTCCTCCTCAATCATCAGCTCAGAGTGAATGTTTTCTTCATTTTCAGTGACAGCCGAGTCTTCCATAGGTTGGTTAGCTATATAGTGTTCTGAGGAAGCGTTGGCCCACCAAGAATGTGGTCTTCTGGACTTTGTAGTCCTTGTCAAACAATGAGCGGCCAAATGACCCGTCTGGTGACATCTTCTGCACCGAAAAGGTACACCCTCAAAATCCAACACTTGGGACCAAGTTCCCCTTGGGGAATCCAGGCTAATCGCCTCTGGTAGACCTTTTGAAACATCCATTTCAACCATAAATCAAGCACAGGTCGAATGGTACCCTAGCAGAGTATTTTTATCCACAAACAAGTAGTCTCCTAATGCATTCCCAATAGTTTCAAAGATCGGTTCGTGCCAAAGATGTATTGGTAGATTTGGTAACCGAACCCATATCAGAATCTTATTAAAGGATTCTGTTAGCAGATTAAAATCCTTATGCCACCGCTTGGCCATGAGAGGATATTTACCTTGCCAAAGAAAATCATTGTTACTCAATATTATTCTCCTATCCTCAGGGCTTTGGAATACAGCAATAAAGAATCCTTTTGCGCAAGGAAAGATTTCAACACTGTCATCAATAAGTGGCACCCAGTTCTTGGATATCCATCCATGTAGATCACCCAGCGAGGGCCAAAAACCTCAAAAATGAAAAATTGCAACTTGAGATGAAAAGACTTCTATCCTTTCAAGGATTCCTTCAACTGTTTCCAGGTCTAAATTTACCTTAATGGGTTTTAGAGCACTTACTGGTAATGTAGAGGGCGGCCCAGAAAATGCACAAGGTACAGCATCATGTAGATTCACTTTGAATGCAGCCACATCTGCGAAAGATCTTCCCCCTACTTCATACCTTGGTTCAGATGCATTGGCAGAGCATCCAGTCGAATGCCTTTCTTCACTCGCTAGAATAATCTCTTTAGGGTTAGAAACCTTCTCCTTCCATGTAGGTTCAGGACCCATTACAAATTTGGGGACCGTTGCCGCTTCGGCCTCTCGGCAATCATTTCCCATTTTCAAATTTTGAATATGCGCGCGCATTGGGAGCGATAGTCTTAACTTACTGGTAGTTTAATAAATTCTTGTTACTGGACTCAACCTACCCGTTACCCTACATATTGTGATTGGAGGCATATGCTAGATCAATCCCATAATCTTTACATAATGCCACTATTTGATTTTCTCGAAAGCACATGGAATTGTCATAGACAATTTTGATTGGCACTCCAAACTGATAAATCACATTATTTAAAAGGAAATCAATGACTACCTGGTGGGTTGATTTTCTAGTGGGGATTTCTTCAACCCATTTTGTGAAGTAATCAATGGCCAATAAGATCCACTTGTGACCAACACTTGAATCATCTGATATTTCACCCATGAAGTCCATTCCCCACTACCTGAAAGGTCCCTTAATAGAAATTGGCTATAAGGGAAGTGATCTGGATGCTTTCATTTTCCTAGAGAATCATTGACACTCTTCACATATCCTTATCATAGTAGCAAGATATTTTAATATAGAGGGCCACCAATAACTGGCCCTTAGAATCTTGTGAGCAGTGGGAGCAAAGTGACCACCATACACACCACTATGGAACTCTCTAACTAATTTGGAAATCTCAAGTTCCACTAAACACCTCAAGAGGACACCACCTGGGTTTTTTCAAAATAGATCATCTTGTAATAGAAGATATTTCTAGGATATTAACTTCAAAGTCATCCTTTTATTTCTATCTTAGTGGGGAGGAAAATTTAGAGTTTTAAAATAATAGGCTATATCTTTGTACCATGGAGATTGGTCATACTTGGATATAGGGATATCAACAACCCCTTCTATATTATTCACCTCTATAACCTATAAGTTGGCTTCAATCATTAGTTTGGAAAGACCCATGTCTCTGACCAACTTATTAGTTTGTATCTCCAGGTCATATTCTTGAAGTTTATTAACCCATCAACATCTTTTATCAGTGGTTTCATTCTAAGTTGATATTTCCTTCACCATAGTGTGAGGAACATATGCCATGATCTTTGAACTTAGAATGTAGGATATAAATTATTTGACAACCTTTAAGAGAGCAAAGGCTTGTTTTTCCATTATGGTATAGTTCATCTTAGATCCCTATAATGCCTTGATAAAAAAGGCAATTAGTTGCTCATGACCTTTGTCATTATTTTGTAGCAACACTGCAACAATAGTATGTTCAGATGCAAATGAAAAGATCTAAAAATATTTTATATAGTTAGGACTAACAAGCATCAGGGTAGTTTTCAAAGCTGCCTTGATGTCTTGGAATGATTTGGTAGCCTTTTCCTCCCACCTTATAGTTTTATCCTTTTTTAACATTGAATTAATGGGTAGAGTAATCTCTAAAAAATTAGAAACAAACCTTATAATAAAGTTAATCTATCCAAATAAAGATTGAATACCTTTCTTGGTATGTGGGATGGGTACCTTGTCAATGGCCTCTACCTTTTTAGGATCTATCATCACACCTTGTTTAGACACAATGTACCCAATTAGTTTTACCTTATATACTCCAAAGTGGCACTTCCTATGATTGAGGGAGATTTTAAACTCCCTACATCTGATAAACATCTACTCCAAGTGCCCTAAGTAGTCATCCCTTTTCTTGGAGTATACTATAACATCATCATGATATACCATAATGAATTGGTTGATTAACTTTGTGAAGGATACATCCATTGCTGTCTAGAAGGTATCACCTATGTTCATTATGGTAAAAGGCATTTAGATATACACATAGGTGCCCCATGGGGTAGTTAAAGTAGTCTCAGACCTTTTAGACTCCTTCACCACTACTTGGTTGTAGCTAGAAAAGCCATCTAGAGTTGACAATAGCTCAAAACTAGTATCTTAAAGCATGTTGTCCATATTAGGAAATATATAGTTATCCCTCAGTGAATCCTTGTTTAAATTATATAAATCGACACAAAGCTAGATGTCTCCATTTTGTTTCTTACAAGAGCTTGATTGGCCACCCACAATGAATATTTGATGGGTTGAACGATCCCACTATCCCTTACTTTCTTTAGTTCCTTTTGAATTTTGGTGACCAAGATGGGATTAATAGGTTGCTGTTTTTGGTGGAATGGTTTTATACTAGGCTCAAGGGGGATAACATGGAACAAATCCTTCCTATATGCCGTTAGATCTGAATATGATCATGATAAATAGTCTTGGTACTTAATTAAAAGATTGATAAATGTTTCCTTCTCTTTCTTGCTTAGGTGAGTGTCGAGCCAAATTTTCTATGGATTATCCTCAACCCTAATGTTAATATCAATTACATCCTTTGATATAAAATTATCTCTAGATTTAATTCTATCATCTTTGTCAAAGGATGCTTCAAGACTAACCAATCCTCTAAGTATAGTATTAGTCTTCAATTGGATAACTTCTTTTCCATAAAATGTTTATTTTCCATCACATACCTATACCATGGAGTTTAGATCTAAAATGGTTCCTTCAAACTCATCTATACAACACAAAAACCTTTTTATTGATCATCATCATCAAAGAATTGCCAATGACCAATGTTGTCCAAGATAGAAGGCCTTAGTAACACCTCTACCTCATATTCATAAGAGGGATTTCTATTTTCAACTTTAAACTCTACAGCCCTCTTTGAAAGTATTTATGCCACCTGATTAAAATATTGAGCATGCTATTCAATGTTGAAAGCATCAAACCATTCCAACTAGTCCCATACAACATTTTGATACTACTTTAGTCTCTTATGTTTCATGGTATAAATAGCTTAGACCTGATTTACCATTAATGCTAAATTGCCCTTGACCAGTAACTTTCTGAGTCCATATTCATGGGTGATTTGAAGGCCAATCAAGAGTGCTTCATAATCTGTAATATTATTTGTGTACTCAAAGGATAATTGGGAGGAGTATTTGTAAGCTTGGACATTAGGGGCATAAAATACAACCCCTACTTCATTTTCAATGTTTGAACATGCTCCATCACAATGCATAGTCTAGATGGAGTCTTCATCCATAATACCAAATTTAGGAGGTAATTCCTCATACTCAATACTCCCCACAAGTTTTCTATGTTTGTATCCACATATAACACTTCATTCAATTGATATTTAGGATTTTCTAGGACATGAAGCATTTGTGGCTCTTGATTCAGGTGAACCATCTTCCCGTCCATAGGTATAATGGCATAGGATAGGTCCATCTCAACACTACCCCCAATACAAGTAGCCCATTTTTTAGACAACAACATACCCCATTTCAATAGACAGTCTACAACAACAACATCCATACTCAAGAATTTATTGGGGTATTATGCAAACTACACCACCAGTCCTTTAACCATGCCAACAATAGGTAATTTTTTGGAATCCATGGTAAGGCATCATCGATATGCTACATTTATTCTTATATAGATTTCATTTATAATAGAAAATGACATAATTTTATAAGATGCATCAAAATCAAACATGCAGTTATGGACAATTAAACAATTAATCAATAGGGTGGTATAGAATGGGTTGACATCCATATAGCTTCTTACCAATATTGTTCCCAAACACACCTCCAAGTTATGTTTAGGGGATTCTAAGGTGTTCTCACTTTCCGCAAGGGAAGTGGGAGAAGGCTCGGATTCAACAATCTCATTGGTAGTAATTTTCTCAATGAATCCAAAATATTCAAAGGCGCTTCTCCTATACTCTAGAATTTTGAGCAATTCCACAAAGAGTACCTTGACCTTTAATTGAATAAAAAAAGGGCCATGTCATAGACACTGTATTTAATCAAAGTCATGTTAGTAGGTAGACTTGTGACACTTTAATCTGGGATAAACCCCTTATAAGTCATGGGAAAGAAGTAGGAGAACCAACATTTTTAACTTCACTCTTCAAGGGAGGTTTCCTAGGTTCATTCTTCTTAGAAATACTAGATAACAGGGGAGTTCTATTCTTGGCCTAGGTATCTTTTGGATTAGATTTACAAGGTACAAAACTAGGATTGGTGGAATTTGGGACCTCCTTACCCATTTTGATCTCTTTCTCTTTTATCTCTGCTTTAGGGTCAGTAGATTCTTTATCCTTTGAAAGAGCATTTTGATCTTTAATTCTTAAATTGTACTCCTTTTCCTCTTAGGAAATTGTTGTGTGGATCATCAATTAATGTCCTTAATTAATGGAGGTGAATCTCCATATTTCTCTTTCATCATTGATATCAAAACTTAAAATCATGAATTGACAATTCATATTCATGCATCATATCTATCTCACAGATGAAGTCTAGTGTTGGGACCCTTATCTTTTCAAATGCTCTGTAGAAGGCTTGAGTAGTAGTAGTGCTCATCATCTCTATAAATGAAAAGGAAACCATCACATATATTTTATTAATTTGTAAATTAAAATATTCAAAGGCTAGAGTGTCTTCACAATCAACAACAATTGAAGCACTCATAGCTTCCTCTTAGAAGGTGTAACTTTCCATCTCTTGGAATTCAAAAATATAAATGTCATCTTCATCAAATGAAAATTAAAATCCTTTTGTACCTTTACCATCACTATTAGATATATTAAATGGATGATGAAGAAGGAAATACTTGTCACACCAATCAATATCAAAGTCTACTACATTGATCTTTACAACTAAAGGATTTGGTACTTCCCTTTCACTTCCCTGATTCTGGTTTCTCTCATGCTTATAATCCATTGCAAGCCCTTTTAATTTGTCATTATTCCTACCTCAAAAAGCTGGCCAACCTTGACCTTGGTCTTGGGGATGATTTATTTCCTCTCTCTTGTGATCCCTCCTATCATCATGGTTAGAAGAACCCTGAGATAACTCCTTTTCTACTCTTGCCAACTTGTAAGAAATTTATTTCGTAGCAGTAGCAAGAGGTTTGATAATTTCCTCCAAATATACATTCTTATAGGAGGCTTGAGGTTTTTTTGGATTCACCAGTTTGACATCATCCCTCTTTTTCAAAGGCTTACCCACAAATTTGATATTATTCTCTTTATGGATAACCAAATTAAAGGCTATCCTTAAATTTTTGGGGGCTTTGTCTTTAAGATAATAGGCTACCTTTTATCAAATGCATCACAATATTTTAAAAAATAAGTAACACCAATGGGTATAATGTCCTTTGCTATCCTTTTCAATACCTTACTAAATCTAGAATTAAAATCTTTAACACACTCATTATGATTTTTCTTGAGGTTTCCAAATTTAGCAAGCAAGAATCTAAGATCAATGCTATCACCAAATTTCATCTTAACTGCATCAATCATGGATTTTATTATGTCTATTAATCCATTAGGGAAGGATTTAAACCACTCATGGGACTCTTATTCTAGTGTGTTCACAAATAACCTTATGCACAAATCTCCTAGATCAATTTCATTTTATTCAATAACATTTAAGAAAGCTTTTAAATGATGTCACCTAGACACACCATTGTCCCCTTGAAATTTAGGCAATATATTTCTAAATTTAATGGGAAATTCATTATGAAAACTAGGAATACCATTAAATTTGCTAGGTCTAAACCTTGGGATCACAAATGGTCTGCATCTATTATCCATAGCTTGGTTTTCTTCTCCACCATTGTCACTGCTTGCATGAAACCTCCTTCTTAGATCACATTCTCCCATCTCTGAATCTAAAAATGAATATGAACTAGGGGATAGATATGAATGAATAATATGAGGAGGAATTGGAAGAGGAGAAATATAATAATGACTTAATGGCCTTGAAGGAAGAGAAATTCTTCTTCGTAGAGAATGAGCTTGACTTGCAAGGAGCTTAGATTTCTCTAAAGTGATTTGATATCCTTCAAATAGAGGGATATTTGAGAAAAGGAGGTAAATAAAGTGGGGGACAAATTGTTTAGGTCTTACTTGAATTCTTGATTTTTGGCCTACAATAAGCTTTCACACTTATCTCCTTCTGGATGGATCTTTTAACTCAAGGACAAGATTTTTAGATGGATTTTTCTGAAAGGAAGACCTAGTACCCTACAAATTTGTAGATCTAAATAAAACTCTTCAATAAAAATAAGAGTACATATAATATACACTGATATTTAAACATTTAATGTAACAAAGCTACCACTAGAAGTAAAAACTTCTAGACCAGAACAAACATAACCATTCATAGTAACTGATAGAATGAAAGCTTTTAAATATTAAAGATAATTTCAATAACATTTTAAGACTTATTATAACATAGGGGTGAACATACCCAATGGAGTTACATCACCAATCTATTATTTAAAACACAATAGACTCTAAATTCATGGCAATGGGTTCTTAGTTAGTGATAATGGTGTTAAAAGGTTGTTGGTTCCTAGCTTTACACCTTGTTAGTCCTAGCTCTATGTGGGTTTTGAAGTGGAAAGAAAATGATGAGAATAGCCCAAGGGAGTGTCATTATAGATGGGGAAGAGGGTTTTATCATCAACTCACTAATATTTCATGGCTGATATAAGTTAGCTTATTAAAGATGTGGTTAGTTTATGGCATCTTTTGGCTTGTTGGGCCAAGGTGAGAGTACTTAGGGCATAGCTTGGAAAGGGGGAAAGGGATTTAAATGAAGAATTTCCCTCAGGACTAGGAATACATGTGAAATTATGAATATGACATAACCACCCTTATTTAGCCCACTTGGAGAGGTTGTCACATAGGCTAAATAAATGTCATGAAGCAGACACAAGCTACTAAAAGTAAAGGTAGATGGTGAAAGGTGGTTATAAATTATATGATTTCAAAGAATGATCAAAGTAGATGTAGATAGATGGAAAAATGAATGCTAATTCTTTTGAATAATAGGATCAAACACACTATAGATATATAAAGATAGGGTGAATTTAAGTGAAAGCAACATGTAAAATATGAAAGAGGATAACATCACTTGTATATAGACCCACTTCAAAATAATCAAAGGAGGGTGAATCTATGGGGTAGGATAGGGTAGGACAAGATTTTTTAATTAATAGAAAATAATGTGGAGGGTTAACAAATTAGAACAAAGAAATTTAATAAACTGCTATATAATCTTCAACAACATATGCATTACACATCAGAAACAAATGAAATGAAATAATGCAAAAATGATACTCAAAGTCTTAAAAGTAATACTATGAATAATCATTCAAGAATTCCTTCCAACTAAATTTGTGAGCCTAGGACTACCCTTAAAAAGTCTATCAACATCCTATTCCCAAATCTCAAAGTAGAAAGGATTTTACAACCTAGATATAAACTCTAAATGGTTACTATAAGGAGGAATACACTAGATAACCAATCTACTATGCTTGTAAAATAGAGATCTACACTTCAAAAATAGGAAGAGAATTAAAACCATGGAAAAATTTCATTAATAAACTAAATATAAACTAAATGCAATGTGTTTTGAATAACATACGACCTAACATTATGCAAGACAATTCTATAACAAGGGAGACATATCTAATTCTCTCAAAGCTTGCCAATGATTTTATAGTAGAAATCAATTTGGCACTAGAAATACTACATAGAGATAATTCTTCAAGGTTATAGCTATTGACTCAAAATTTAACTAACCCTTGTAAAGGGACTAACCTCCTTTACTTACACAATTGAGCTAAGCCTAGCATATTCCTAAATATGCTCCAGCTAGAAAACTCTTTCATGGGCCTAGAGTCTATGAAAATTTCATAACAAACATGATTCCTTGGATATTCTTGTGCTCCTATGATGATTTTAGGATTGATCTTCCACTTTTATAGAATATTTCTAGTTATCTACATGGAAGAATATCTCACAAGGGACAAAATAGAACCTTTGTCCACTTCCATAATAGACAAAAATGTCCCTTTCTTATCCACATAAATATATAATAAATAACTAAAAGGGATGTGATACTAATGGCCCAAGTACAATGGTTTCCTAGCAGTAAATGAGAAAAAATAAGAAGGGAAGAGAAGAAAGAAGTGGTTCCATCTCAAAAAACCAAAATATCTAGTTATACTCTAAAGTTGATCTCGATGACAAAATATTTTGCCAACTTGTTCCTATACCTTCTATATCCTTCTAGCATAGGGTTGAGAATCCCTTTGTCTAGGCCTAATTGATAATTGAATTTTACTTTGTATTCTTCAATCCAAGAGGAAATATTTTGAAGTATGGTTTTCTTTCTTCTGATGAGATCTTTAAGCTGGTCACAAGACTTCTCAAATGACACCACCTACTTTATTTTGTTAGCATCAAAGGACTCTTGTTGTGCATCAACGAGGCTACTTAGATCAATGTGTATTGTTTCTTCCTCCAAATCACTTACACCATCAAAGCTTATTGTCTCTAAGTGTAACATCTATCTCTCTTATTGTAGTCTTGAGGGATTGGTCTTCTCCTTTCAAGTCAAATATGCCATCTTTGAGAATCACCAATCGATGTTTGATGGTCAATTGACATTATCTAGGCTTCTTATGATCATTAGGAGTAATGATACTTTATACTATCAAAGTATCTATGCCCATTTTACAAATCTCATCTATTTTTTGCTAGACTTCTTCCCAATTCTTAATGTCCACCTCATAAATAAACATTTGGGCATCAAAATCCCTCTTACTATCCACTATATTGTTTAAGAATTTCAATGATAAGTGGATTACTTCTTAGGCCCTGGTGTATAAATCCTCTTGCCATTTTTTTGTTTCCCTTCCTTTGGATTTTAATTCATTAATTCAATTGAAATTAAATGACTCTAATGAGAAAATAGGATAATGTGGAACAATACTGGTAGTTGGAGTTACTACATTAGGATCACTTAGTAAATTTTGAAAGTACTAGATCATATCCTAATTTTGTGCCTTTAATTCCTTCATGGTGGCTTTGTCCTTATCCATTCGATGGGACACCATGTTTGTCAAAACCTATGAGCTATGCTTTAGCTCATTCCTTGATGGCTCCCCTAGTTTATAGATGTTAATAGTGTAACTCTCAATGGGAGAATCTTTATTTAAAGCACCTTATAAGGGGATGGCTATCTGCACACTTCTTTCTCCCATGCTAGTAATGTGGTTCTAGAGTATGTCATGGCCTTCTTGGGGGGTTTGGCCTTAGTACATTGATTTTCCCAAATTTGCTCATGATGTCCTTCTTTTGTTTGACCTACTCCTTGACCCAGAGAAGGGGTCTAGTCTCAATTCCATCAATGTTGGCCTTGAGATAGTGAAAGGTGTTATCATTGGAGTACCTAACATGGGAAGTGCCATAAGCATGGGCTATGGACTTAACACAAATTATTCAATTTCTTCATCACTTTCCAACTCTTCACCACCTTATTTGTTTTCTCTAGGTCTTCCTTCAAGGTTTAGATCTGCTTGATCTAATACTTTAAAATCCATCCCAAACTAGTGAGACTCCTTAAGAAATTTCTCAATGAAGTTCCCTTGTGCTACAAATTGATTAGAAGGTTCTACAATTGATTCACCTTCTTTATTCACATGAGCTTCAGGTAGAGATGAGTATATGGTAGATTATTCATTTCCTTTAGGCAACTCTCCACCAATCATGGCCTCTAGATATTTATTCTAGATTGTATCATTAACTTTGATGTGAGGAAGGAGACCTTAAGGTACTTCAATTGAGGCAAAACTACCTGAAGTGCCCTCCTTAGCACCTTTATTGAATTAGTCCAATTCTTTTTTTATCTCTATATGGGTGGGTGTACCCATTTGAAGGTTTACTCCCCTACCTTATTTTGTAATTTCCTTCTCTTCTAGTGATAAACTTGACACCTTTGGATGGGAAGGGATAACTGGTGATACTTTTAGAGTTACTTATGGGCTTTCTTGTTTAACCACCACTTCAGGATCAGCGGTGACTTAAATATTTTGCTTTGTCTCCACCTCATCTTTCTCATCAAATTTATTCATTTCTTTAAATTTATCATCTTTATCTTATCTCTCAACTTCATTTTGATAATCCTAGCCCAGTGGTTGGGTGATGACATTTTCAACAAATGTTTTTTGTGTCTAATGAGATTGTTTCTCTTTCCTGAGGGGCCTAACTTGAGTGTCTGCCTCAACCTCCACTTGCACAACATATTCAAAAGAAAGAGGATCACTTGAGGCCATAATTTCTTCCCCATTACCCTTGACTTCAAATCTTAAAGGACCCTCTTCTATAAACAAACTAACCATTAGGACCTTTACTAGGGTCTAGAGTCTTTCCCTTGAAGTTTTCTACCCAGTTTTCACTTATGGAGGAGTCAATGTTCATTGTTTCTTAATAACCTTAGTAATGGGCCTATTTTCATCTGAGTCTTCTTGTTCATCACTCATATATATTAACCTTTTAGCATATGTGGATTGATCCTCTTTTCTTTTCAAGGGAATTTCCTTAAAAGGTAGGTTCTTGAATACAACCTCCTTCCTTTTCTTAGGACTCCCAACTAGAGGCTATAGAGTCTTTTTGACTCTTTTCTATTTGGGTTGCTCTACCTCTTCTTGACCTCCTCTCTTCCTTGAGTAAGTCATTGGAGGAAGGACAATTGTTGTCTATTGTGCTAGTAGAGCCATGGGTGAAGCAAGTGGAATAACAGTTGGTCTGTCTATTGGGATGGCAGCCATGATGGTTGGTACCATTGGGAATCCCTTTGATGTAATGGATATTGGGGTGACACTAGCCAATGTAACCTCCCCAATGGTGATCTTATCCCTACTATTAGCCAAACTTGTTAACTTTGGGAAAGATAGTCCTCCTTAGATTGTGATGCAGATATGGACTCCACATCAATTAGTTTGGTGAAGTCAATATTGCCAACATGGATTTTTATTATACCCTTCACCAAGGAAACCCCACTATAAAATAGGAGGAAACCCTTCAAATCTTAAACTTGTCTAAGTTCCCAAAGGTTAGGGGTGTCATAGGCACTAAGATCAACCCCATGTTCCTTCAACCATTTGAAGGTTCTTCTCATGATCACTATGGCCCTCCATGATATGGAATCATTTTCCCCAGTAGTGAAGTCCACCTATGAGATGGCTTGGGTTTCAATATTAGACTTATTGTAAACTATAGATAGTGTCTTTCTTATCATCATCCATGTCCTTTGGGATGGGAGGAATATTATAAGTGATGACTTCTTACACTGTTAACCTTATAAAGTCTAGTTTTATGATGTCTTCATCAACAGTGCAAGTAGACCAGATGTCCTCATAATGTGATTGATACAAAATCAAACCTATTGTTATATTCACCCACCATTTGATATCATAGTTTAGCTTAGGTGGCATCTTGTTAATCACATATTGGCCCATTTATTACTCTAATCCCTTGGCCTTGGTAATAGAAGGACATGAATAATGTCCAATTTCAATCAAAAATTTGAAGGGATTTTTCACCTTCTTTACCACTATAATTTCATACAGGGGGACCATTTATTGGCTCAAATCCATCACTACTAGTTGATCATATAGTTATCTCAGAAGCTTATATAGAGACCTCAAGAAGCCACTTACTCTTAACATATTAAATTGAATATATGAGATTGCATACTTATCAATTATTTATCTAGCCACCTTAGACTTCCTATTGAGGCTTTTTAGAAGATAGAAGACACTCATCAAGTATTTAAGAAGCAATTATAAACTTTGTAGAATTTTTTCTAAAGCCATCCTGATTTATTTTTGGATAAGTCTCATATATCCTCATTCCATTAGGATTCCTTATGATTCCATAGAATGTCCTATTATGTACCAGGCTATAAATTAAGTAGGATAAAATGTATAATGTAACTATGAACTCCTCCTTTGAGTTGATTGCAACCTAAATCAACATCATCTGCCTATGTAGGTTGTCACTTAATATGGTGGCCCAATCCAACTTCTTTTGTTGCTCTAACACATAGATTAAAATTATGAACATCTAAGGCTCAAAATTATCTATGCTGGGAATCCCATAAATTATAGCTATGATGGAAATCATGTAGTGGGGAAATTCCTTAAATTTTACCAATTTTAGATTCTTAGTCATTCTTGACACCTTTTGCCTTTGCTTGACCAGCCAACAGGAGTTTGTCTGCATGCTCTTAGAATTCTTCTAGAGAAAGTGTGATACTTTCAGGCTAGGGAGGAATCCCAAGCATGGTTTTGAGGGCTAAAGGAGTAAAAGAGTAGATAACTAATTGAATTCTATTAAAAATGGTCCTAGTATCTGGTTGATACACTCTAGCACATGCAATTACTAGTTTCAGGTATGGGGTAGCCAAGGGAAATGTTTTTGTAGGGGTGATATAACTCATGCAAATATTTGAGATTACTAGTAGAGGGTTTGGTTGCTATAAGACATTTAATAGAGTTACATATTACAACCCCTAAACATATGTATCCTTGATTCCATCAAGAATAGAAATGATGTTTTTTATAGATGTTGAAGAAAATGCCATTATTTCTTAGCTTTCTAGTGAAATACTAAAAACTCAAACAAATTATTCACTCTAATTACCCTCAAAATACCTTCAAACCCCCTCAAAGAACATAATACAAGGAGCTATAAGAACACTTACTAGTAATTTTGAGGGTTGTACATAATTGAAACTAAAAGTCTTTAAAGAATTTGTGATAATCACTCACTAGACAGAGAAATTTCATGCTATACATAGCTAGGGAGCACAGATAGCTTAAAGATGCAAGTAAAAGCTCTGAATGCAAAAGGTAATTGTGAATGAAATCAAATTTCTTAGTTATAATCCTTTGCATTTAAAATTAGGGTTGCCATTAATTCTTTAAAACATAATGACTATTTAGCAACTACCCCCTTTAGTCAATTGAGATTCTTTTGAAAGAGGAAGGAGAAGGTGCAAATGTTTCCTTCATGCTAGGAAATACTCCTTATAACATGTGGATCCATATAATCACATTTTACATTTTAGTGATTTTTGAGCCTTAGGGGACTTTTGCACTTATTCACTTATTATTTCCTTTGGTACAACATTATAATATTTTTCAAGCTACCCATGGGATCTAAGAATTCATGTGTCATTATTTTAATTTAAAAATTTAGGCATTTGGGCCTTAGAGTCTTTTTGAACCTTACCCATCAAAAGGTAAGTGAGGCAATCTTCAAAAAGGACCCAGAGCTTGTAAAACCCCAAGAACCTGCCACATGTTTAACTTAGATGCTAGCTCAGACTCTCAACCAACTTTTTACCTTTGTACCATCCACATTGATATAAGGAAGTGTGCAATATCCTTATGATCCCTGAAAATTCTCTCATTCCTTGTAAAATGAAATGAACAAGTCATTACCTTGTAAATATAACAAATTTGACCTAGTCATTTTCACATGAAAAAGTCTTAGTAGTTTCTTGAGATAACCATGTGTATTTCATTCAGATCATTGGGAAATTATTCACCTCAGTCACCCAAACACATTGAAGATGCAACATGGAAATTTCATCCAAGGCCCTAGAAATTTTTTCCTTCAAGCATAAGGCAACAATTCAATGTATGAAAAGAGACTTGGATACAATTATATCGTTTCACAGTAAAACTTCCCACCATGAAACCTATTATTTTAAATTTTAGAATGAAATTTAAAGAATTAGAATAACATAGGTTCATAAGGATCTCATGAAACTTGGCAAACCAACAAAATACCCCAAATAGAGATATCAAAACATAACATATTTACAACCTCCTAAATATTTTGATACTGAATAGGGAAAAAATTACTTGGTGTAAATTTAGGCTCTAACACTCATATAATCAAAGACCAAATCCTTTCAAAGTACACTTGTGGAAGTATGTCTTGGCTAAACTTGGCTTGTTTAGGAGAAGTTGAAGGTGAATGGTCAAGGTGAAGGAGAGGTAGTGGAAGCTCTAAGTGCTTTGTCAAGTCCTCTATAGATGAAATGGGTTTGATAGTTTGAAGGTCCAAAAGGAATAATGGCTCTAACACTGGGGTCATACCCAAGTTAGTGGTCAAGTTTCCCATACTCTTTGGGAGTAGGGAAAGCATAAAGGGTGAGGAGGCAATATTACCCTAGTGAAAGAATGTGGATTCCAAGTGGTCTGAGGTAGGGATCTAATCAGAGGGGATGGATGAGCTAATTGATGCCTCATTGGTAGAAGAAGGTATGGCTTCCTCTTTCATGGTTGAGGGCTTATTTTTGATTGATTAGGGTGAGCTAAATAGAGTTAAGAGGATGTTGTTAGGTTAGTAAGTCATGTTTCATGATGAAAAAGGGCTTGAGTTAGCTTGTATAGTAATAACTTGACCTTCATTCTCAAATTTAATGAAATGATGAAGGGTAGAGGGGATGTAACCCATAGAGTGGATCTAAGGTTATCCCATAAAAACATTGTATTGAAATTTGCCTTCCACTACATAGAAGAGCTTTAGGAGTGTATGAGGTCTTAAGTAGATGTGAAGGACAATAATTCCCAAAGTAGTGGCCATGGTGTCATTTAAAGATTAGAGGATGACTGAGGTTTTGAACATGAAATTG
Source organism: Torreya grandis (assembly GCA_037957365.1). Classification (NCBI taxonomy): domain Eukaryota; kingdom Viridiplantae; phylum Streptophyta; class Pinopsida; order Cupressales; family Taxaceae; genus Torreya; species Torreya grandis. Next base: position 130,608 of record JARHVA010008291.1, read on the forward strand.
TTAGGTAGGTTGAGTTGGTCATAAGCATGGGAGGAAATGATATTAATACTAGCTCCTCCTTCAATCATGACCCATTTGATGTAGGTATGGTTGATATAAGTAGTGATAAAGAGAGGGGGATTTAGGTCAACAGGGTAGATAGAAGGTATTTTCAAATCCTTGAAAGTGATAAGGTTATAAATTTTAAGAGTGCTAATAAAGGCTACCAGAGGTTGAGGGTCTTCAATTTGGACCTTTATTAATTTCAATACCTCTATCATTGCTTGGAGATGATGAGGTGAAGTAGAAATTAACTCATATAAGCTCATATTTGTCAAGGTTTGGTGGAGTTGTTTGAGAACCACTCTCCTAATTGATTCAAAGGGGTTGGATTGGGAGGTATCCAAGATAGATACCTTGGGTTTGGCTAAAGGTGAAGGTGTTTGAATTTAACTTGGTTAGGAGGTGGAAGATGGGTATGTCCATGGGATGGACACTTTGGCCTTCCCATTATCCTCCTATTGAGTGTGTGATCATGTGACCACATGGATAGTATATATAGAGGGAAAAACTAAGGTAGGGGATTGGTTTAGTTCCTCATCACTCTGAGGCAAGAGTGGGGGATTAGGTAGGCATTGGGCATTGGTTTTTGGCTATTAGATTGGTAGCAAGATCATGGGAGCTTCATCTATTAATTTATCATCCTCATCATATATCTAATGGACTATGGTTTGGAGAGATTTTTAGTTCTTCATGTCATACCCTAGTGTCATATGATAGGAGCACACGTGGCAGCCATTATACCAGACTAGTTTTGGACCAAGAGGGTCAAATGGTCTAATGGGAGGTAAGGTCAAGAAAGAAACTTGCAATAACCTTTAGAAAATAATCAAGTAGGATTCAACTAAAGGTGGAGTGGGTTTGGTCTTGTTTGGTGAGATGTAAGTCCTTTTTAAAATGGGCTTGGTGGTAGAAGGTTTGGATAAAGTGGTGTTTTTAGGTGACAATTTTGGTAAGTTGGAGGTAAGAGGTTTCAAGGTATGTTGTTTGGTTATTGATGGCTTGGTAAAGATAAGTGTGTCAAAAATCAAGTGTGTTGGTATAACCAACAATAATGGTTGTGGTTTGGTTGAGACAATTATCTTCCTAATCAAAATGGAGGGATGAGGTCCCAAGATAGAGGGCAAGGTTGAATGAGGTAGGAGTTTATCCATATAGCCTTTTGGTGGCTTTACTTTCTTGGTTAATTGGGTTTGGTGTCTTGTTATTGGGTTTGGTGTGGTTAGCTCTAGTTTCAAGGATGGGTGATTAGGGCTCTACATGGGGAAGATTCCAAGATTTTTGGTTGGTTTGGTTGTTTGGGATTTGGGTGCATTAGATGGTTAATATGTGGTTGGGTTAGTAGAGGTTTTTATTGGTTTAGTTGATAAGGTAAGGGCTTGGATAACAAAAGTGGTGGGTTCATCCATAAAAGTGGGGGTTGGAGGTTCTTATTTGGTGATATAAGGGAAATCCAATTGTTTCCAAAAGATGGCTTGATCCATGTCACGTTTGGAGATAAATTCCAACCTTTGAACTAGCCTAGAAAATGGTTTATTGACTAGTTTTATTCCCTAAATAGTCAACTTGAAATTTAAACCCATAGGTTGAGGAATGGTGACCTCATCCTTTTCCTCAATTAAAGGATGCAAGGTTTTAATGGGTGACTCATCTATGGGAGGTGTAGACATGGTGGCTTCCTCTTTGGGAATGATCTTCAAAGGGGTAGTGAGTTTTTTATTGGTTGAGGTAGATGGTAAAATGGATACTTATTCTAGTATGTCAGTTGAAGGAGGGGTTGATGGATCTACCACCTCAATAAGTGGAAGAGGGGATCTTGGGTTTCCAAAATAAAAGAAGGTTATTCCACTACCTAAATAAGTGGAGAGGTTAAGGAATAGGTAGATTGGGTGATAAGTTCTTCAACAATTATCATGTTAAGAACCATATTGACGATATGGGTATCATGTGAACACTCAACCTTGTTGTTCTCATTTTTTGTAGGTGCATGATTGGGAAAAGGTTGTCTAAAAATGTCAAGGGATTGGTTTGGAGGTGAATTAGGGTTATCAAACACAAGATCTCCTTTGTTAATGACAGATTGGATAATGCTTTTGAAGGTATTACACCTACTAACATCATGCCCTACTACTTGATGGAAAGCACATAGATCATTCTCATTGTAATTGCTAGGTGTAGGATGAGAAGAATCAAATTTTTGAGGAGGATTGATAGGATGAAGTTGTATGATATTATCCTTCAACAAACTCTCCAAGATTGAAGTGTAGGATTCCCCAAGTAGAGTGAATTTTTTTTGATTGTTTTAGTTTTGGTTCCTCATGGTTTGTCTTGAGGAGATAGAGGAGTTTGGTTAGTTGAAAGATGGTGGATGAGTGATTTTAAGGACAATTGCATTCATAGTTCCCTTGTTTTTGGTATTGGTATTGGTTTGGTTGCTTTGTTTATAGGAGGAAGCCTCATTGGTTTTGTAGATAGAGTTCTTATTTTTCAAATTTAACTTTCCTTCATCGATGTCTTTATTTTCTAGCTTGCATATTATGGTTAAAGCTTCATCAGAGGTTCTAAAGCTCCGAACATGCAATGTAGAGGAGATGTACTTGGAACATGCTTGAGAAAAAATTTCTATTAGTTTGGGTTGGGGTAAGGAGAAGGAAAGTTGATTGATTAGGCACCTTTAATGAGCTATAAAATCAACAATAGATTCATCATCAAATTTTTAGATTGGGTAAATGTCAATGATGGAAACCTTCTTGGAGATATTTATCAAAAAGTGATCCAAGAAAGTTTGGGCCAAATGGGTTAAGGAGAATAAAGAGTGTTTGATATGGCACTATACTAGTCTAATGTTAGACTAGATAGGGGCATAGGGATGGTACAAAGAAGGATGCCATCATCATAGGCAATCAAATAAAATACATGCCTAAATTCCCTGAGGTGCTACTAGAGATCCTCCTTACTTTAAAACTTAAAGAAATTGGGAAGTTCCCACTAAGGAGGATATAATCTAATAGGGATAAACAAGTGGATGGGCTTATTATAGATATGGTCATATGATAAGATGTTGTGAGCTCTAGAAATAGATGAATCTAAGGTAGTCATTTTATCCATGATAATTTTCATTAGATTTGTTTTTAGGGTTGTGCACTTAAAAGGTTGTAAGGTGCATACTATTGTAGTGGTTGGGTGACATACTGGTAACTGGTAAGAGGTTGAGGAACTACCACATATTGATATGTGGACACAGGTGTTTGGGTGGATGTTATGCATGGGTAGGTGGATGTAGGTTGTTGGGTAGTAGGTAGAGGTATGTGCCCTTGTGGGTTAGGTATGTAACCTAGTTTGGTGGAATGGAAACCTATTGGGTAGAAGTGGTGGTTGGGTTGGTAATAAAAGGAAGAGTAATGACCTTTGTACTAATTGATGGTAAGGTAGAATGTATATACACCACAATATTTTAAAGTAGGTTAGTAGTTAGTGGATTAGGGTAGTCAAAGGAAGGTTTGTAATGTTATTGGTAGGTACTCCCATGGTGAGGGGAGTATAGGTGGATAATGGCTAGGTTGCTCCTAAGGTAGAGGAGTTATTGGTGGGGGTGGAAGGTATAAGGGTGTTTATAGGTTGGGTAGGTTGGTTTTCCATATTAGTATCAAAGGGATTATTGTGAATGAGAAAGATTGGGTAGTTAATGGTTGGGTGGTGACTATAGAAATGGAAGTGTTTTTCATAAGGTGGGAAGGCATACCATAAGGTGGGTCCATAGGTGGAACCAAAGTAGGGGTGTGGTGAGGCATGGTGTTAAGATAATGATAAAGGGCCACATGATTATTATCTAAGGTGGAAAAGTCTATATCTCCTTGGGGAACTTCTTAAGGGAAAGAAGGTATTCTAGAAGGACAAGGAGAGTTTTTTGGTTCAAATATTTACTCCATGGATGAGGAGGTATAAGGGGTTGATTGGTTCGATGATGGGTTTTGTTCCACTAGATTCTTTCACTATTGGCAAGTTAGAACCATCCAAGGTAAGAGAGAGAGAGAATATAAACAATCTCACCAATCAAATAGAGAGAAGATAAGAAATAAACAAGGAAATTAATCATAGACTATAAAGTATGTTAAGTCCTAAATTTCTTTTTAGTATCTCTTTTAGCTTATGCCTTAAACTTTCAATAAATTGTGTGACTCCACTTGAGCCACTAGAATGGGTACTAGAAAAGAAATCTATGGATGGTTTTAGGTTGTTTAGGCTCTCAAAAGGATCTATATTATAAATCCATGCATGTATTGGTATTAGGGCCTACCCTCTCACTTTACACACTATAGCGATAAGAATGTTGGGTGCTTAGAAAATACATACCAATTTCCAATATTTATACTCAACTAAAGAGATGAATTGGTTCTCCCCTTGGTAATGACTTCTAGTTAGGATTGTCAAGAAAGGGTAAGGTGATCACTAGGTGATGAAATCCTATTTGAGCCTTGTCAAAAGTTATTACATAAAATGTAGGTGGTTTAGTTTAGTTTGTGAAAAAAGAGTGATGCTATGATATAATTATTATGCTTTAACTTAATTAAATGAGCTAAACTTAAAATAAACTAATGTATACAATCAATTTTAAGCCCAAAAGAAACTTTGATGTCATTTATGAGCATAGAATAGGGAGAAAAACATATAGATTCAAATAAGAGAAATCCAAGTAGAGAATCAAGGGTCCCATTAGACGTGCCATAATGTTTTAGTTAATTTCAACTTATATTTAGAGAAAGGAAGAAGAAGAAACTAAATACAGGTATGGTTGAAAAACTTATTTTATTGTGCACACATTGAATTAGAAGATTGTGAAGAGCTCCTCTTTGGCTTGGGAGGATGACCTATAAATAAGATATCACTAAATAAAATGGTTGGTTAGATATATAGCTAGGTGGATTGCCTAGCACTAGCTAGATCCCAAAAGTAAGAGCTTCCTTGGGGGGATATCAATCCACACATTTTAAATAATTAAGTTAATAAAATAGAAGATAAAGTAATTGCATCAATAATCAAAATCTACTAAAATTGAATAAAATAAATTATTGATAAATAAATAGACTAGAAATAGATAACATAGAAATAAGCAAATCGATAATAATGTTAAATAGGTCAAATGTGATTAAGAAAATAGGTTGGGCGTATATGAATAGGTAGATGAAAAGAAAGTGGGATTTGGCTGAGGGTAAGTGGGTGAAAATAGATTATTGTTATTTACTTCCATACTAACTATTGGTAGTTGAGGTGACCATTAGTGGTTGAGGTAATTCTCAGTGGTTGGACAGACTATCAACGATCAAACTGACCATTAACAGTTACTATGTGTAGGCTTTGGGTAATAAATGGCTAATTGATGAGATTATAGAAGGTAATTTTGAGAGATGGACTTATTATTGGCTAATCACAAAATACAAACAAAGTAATTAAATAATGGAAAACAAATACTTATATTAAATAAGATTGATCAAATGAGTGGTTGAGGTGGTTGTCTCATTGGTGGAGTCTGGGATGATTATGGTAGAGTAATGACGCTTGGCTATCAATCAAAGGGTTGATGGCAAGTCAGATCTCTAACATGATGGATGGATCACTAGATTGCTTGAAGAATACCTAAAAAAGAAGCCCTAGATGCAAAATATCTTGATAGTTATGGATGTATTCTTAACTCCTACTCCTCTCTTCTTATAGACAAGGAGGGAGAGGTGTAAAAAGATGTTAATTGGGCTTTCTAATTATAACTCATGCATGCAATAGCTCATATGTGGATTTAGACGAGCTAATTATAAAAAATAAAGGTGGAGTTAAGGGTGATTTAATTTGGTTTAGATGGTGGAACCTAATTATTGGTATTCAAGGTGACCATTAGTAATCACCCTAACTATCAACAGTTAAGGGTCAAAGGTAGGGTTGGTTAAACGGTGGGTTTTTGCCAGAAGCTCAACTGACTTAGGTAAGGCCTAGTTATGAGTTTAAAAGGGTAATGTTTGCATTAAATGGGGCCATAAGGTGGTCTAGGATAATTTTAACATTTAGAACCATCATGTGTGGATTTCTTGTGTCTACACTTAAATAAACAAGAAAGTGCTCTCAAGTTGATTAGTCTGTGTGAGTGAAAATTGTTAAGGTGTATATTCCAGCAGTTATTTCATATTTACAACTATAAATCTATGGTTTAGTTATTTAATTTTATCTAAGATTTTTTAAAGATCTTATGAATACATTTTGAGGTCAAGGAAGTGACTCACAAGTGTTATGAGTCATGTTCACCATGACTATGTTTTGAATCAAGATGACTACTACAAGCATGCTGAGGGAAGTGAAGTGCTTGAGGTTCCTTGATAATAATTGTTTAATATAATTACTATACTAATGTGGTTTTATACCTAATTAATATTCTCAATTTTTTTTTAATCTAGAGAAACTATTTGAGGTGCTAATATGAGGAAGCCAAGAGGACTTGTCTAGCTGTGTATGTATAGTGTGAGAGTAGTCTGAGGAATTGCTCTATAAGATCAATGAATGATTATAGAAAAAGAAGAATAACTATTATAGGTTGATAAAGATACCTAATAGGAACCTTTAATGATTATTATATGTCATTAAAGTTCTCAAGTTGATATAAAGAGTTGAGAGTTCTTGAATTAACTTTGACTATGTTTAACCAGTCTGAATGGTCCTAGTGCAGGTGTGGTTTGGAGATGATATACCTTGTGTTAATATTTAAAAATAAAAAAATGAGGTTGGTTAAATATTTAATCATCTTCATGAGTGGTTTTTTGATATTTTTTGAGGTGATAAGACATATTTCTATCTCAATTTGTTAAGAAAGTTTTTTGGGTGCACTAGTAACTCTGAGTAGTCTTTTAGTAGAGATGTTATTGAAGCTTATTGGCCTATGTTGAAGTGTCTAAATCACATGGATTTTTTTTTATAGGTTTTTAAAGTTCCATCCATATTATTTTTTCATATTGTTATGTTATAAAATTTATAATATACTTTAGAAGTCTATGACTATGTTTTCTATGTATGATGCCTAAAGAGCGAGGAGACCTAATAGCTAGGTTCAAGGTGTGAGATGGTGTTACATGTGGAATGTAACTTTTTTTTTTTAGTGATAAAGAGTATATTTTTAATATTTTTGATGTGTTTTAAGTGTTTTTATAGGATTAAGGTGGACTAAGGAGTCCAAGTTGTAATGTGTGGGTGAGTATGCCTAATTGCTCTAGGTCTCACTAAGGCTTAATAGAGGATTTGGGCTAATGAGGTAATGGTAAACCTATGAAGTGTGTGTCTCATCCATGTAATGTGTGTAGACATATTCCAAGTGTAATATAAGTGTGAAAATTATCTTGGCTGATTAATATGGGTTAGACCAAGAGGATTGGTATAAGTACAAGGCCTAATTAGCCTATTTGTGCTAGTTGTGTGGATGTCGAGTCAAGTAATGGAGATAAAATTTGAAAGAAAAGGTATAGATAATTTAAGACCATTAGAGAGTGAATAATGTCAAACATTATTATCTAATCAAGGTGATGAAGGTGAATGTCTATCTCATTAGACCTAATGAGCCTAAAAGAGGCTAGTTGAGCGAGTAAGTCCTATAGGCTATTTGAGAGGGATTAAAGGGTGAAGAAGAGAAAGAAAGTTAAGTACATCATCAGGTGTAGATTTTCATAGGTATTTTTGTGGTTTCTCAACATCTATGGGGTTGTAGCTTCCTTGTAAGGTGAAACTTGCTAAGGTTCTAGTTGTTCTTGTTGCTCAGCTAGATAGGTGTTATAACACCTTGTGGGATTGCATTCTCACTGCATAAGAGATGGTAGTTCCTTGATTATTTGCATCTGATATAAATTAGATCGTATCATTATAGTATTATTTTCCATCTTATATATTTTAGTGGGTTTTATTCCCCATGAGGGTTTCCCACATAAATGACGTGTTCATGTGATATATGCTCTTGATTAATACTTTGGATGTATGTACTTTCATGTTTACATTAATAGATCAATTTGATGTATGATTTAATGGTTTTGTAATTAAATGTGCATTATCATCTACTGATTTACCCACCTCTCATTAACTACTTTCAATATGATTAAGCATTGATTCGAATAGATTAAGTGTTATCTTAACATTATCCTTTCCCAAGCACAATAAAGGACTACAAAGTTTCATAGGGAAAATAAACTTTTTAAGAAGGTTTACACCTAATTTTGAAAACTTGGTCAAACCCATCACTACCATGATAACGAATAAATAAGTGTTCACTTGGTTAAATGAAGGTAAATCATCCTTTGGGGCCATAAAGCAAGCCATTACCCAAACACCCTTACTCATGATTCCTATCTTATCAATGGATTTCATATTGTATACCTTTGCTAATATTGATAATAAATCAGCTATGATGATGTAGAATAATGGTGAAGGATTTGAGAAACTAATTTTATTTCTTAGCCAAGGGATTGAGGGTATGAGGTAAGGTATACTTTTGTAGAAAATCAAGTCATTGCTGTAGTAAGAAGCTTTAAAAAAATTAGACCAATGATCTGCAATAATAAGATTTATCCAGTGGTGTCTCATCTTAGAGTGAGGGACTTCCTTCTTAACAAGGAATTGAATGAGAAGAGAGTTGGTTTGATTATTGAGGTCATGGAGTATGACATGGAGATCAAGGTCACTAAGCTAGTGAGAGGCAAAGGATTATGTGAGCATATAGTTGATGACCTTCGAGAAGATAAAGAGGTTATCTTGTTGACACAAGACAACTCACAAATAGATACACCTCCACCTCACACTAGCTAGCTATAGAACATTACACATTTACTGATAATAGGTGAGTGCTCTCAAGGTATGGATATAACAAAGAGAAGGTATTTTAAAATTTAGTACATACCTTATGCATTAGTTTATGGGGTTATATTTAGAAAAGACCTCAATGGAGTGCTTCTAAGGTGCATAAATGATGACCAAGTGACAAGGATCTTGGAGCAATTCCATGATGGGCCTATAAGAGGCCATTTTGGTCTAAGGACTATAGTATAAAAGGTTATGAGAGTTAATTATTATTGGCCCATCCTTTTCAAGGATGCATATAAATGGGTGAGAAAATGTCAAAAGTGTACTCTCTTTCAGGTAAGCAAAGATTTTTAACCCTTCCTCTCAACCCAATCTAGGTGGAACAACCCTTCATTTAGTGGGGTTCAAACTTCATAGGAGTGATCAATACACCTTCCATTGGAGGACACAAATGGGTACTCATAGTTATTGACTACTTCACCATGTAGTTGTAAGCAATTTCCTTGAAAGAAGCCAATGAAACAATAGTGTTAGAATTTTATGATAGCATTGTAGCAAGGTTTGGTGTACCAACAACAATAATTTTAGATAATGCCTTAGCATTTGTTGGCATGAGGAAAAGTGAGTGGGCACTTCAACTAGGCATCTACCTTAGTACATCCTCAAATTACTACCCCAAAGAAAAAGGACTGGCAAAGTTGACAAACATAAACATGATAAGGATTATAAATAGGACCATAGAAGAGAATTAGAGAGTGTGGCACATAAAGTTAAGGACAACCTTATGGGATGATAGAGTGACTCTAAAAGGTTCCATTAGAAACTCATCATTTGTCTTGCTTAATGGGAGGGAATAAAAATTTTCCATCTATCTTGAATTACCCACCTTAGAGTTATGACATTAGCTAGAGTTGATGGAGATTGAGCCTATGAGCATGAGGATGACATAGCTTATGGAGCTTAAAGAAACTAGGGACCTTGCAATGAAAATGCTAGAGTCACATCAAGCTCAAGTCAAAAAAGTCTTTGATAGGAAAACCATATAAAATGACTTCAAATAAGGGGATATAATCCTCAAGTGGGATTAACATAAGGCCAAGCTAGGCAACCATACCAGGTTTGACATCTTGTGGAGTGGCCTTTACTTAATCCACAGTTGAAAACAACATAATGATTTCCAACTTGCCCAGCTAGATGGAGAGGTACTACCCATCCTATTCAAAGGAATTTATTTGAAGCCTTACTATTATAAGATTTTGTAGCTATTGTATATATTAGAGTAGTTTTTCATGTTTTCCCCTAAGTGCCTTATGAACATTCTTTTTAGTTTTGTGTTTCCATTATATAAGTGCCCTTAGCACAATGTTTTTTTATTGTTCTATTTTGCTTCAATATGAGGTTTTCAAAAGAGGGATAAACTTGTATCATTTTCATTTTATTTGGGAAGAAATACTTGTGACTCCGTATGCTCAATGGATTAAATAAGGTAACTAGTCTATTTCATAGCAAGCATGCAATCCCAGGAGGTCACTAGTAATGTTGGCCAAAATTGGCCCACATATGAATATTTTGCTTGTATATCTTGAGTAATCTTCATCTACATCAATGGTTTTAAGATCAAGGGAAGGAATTACTCCCTTTAGAGTTTTGGTTCATTTGTCTTTTATCAATGAGTGTAACAATATAGAAAACCAATAAAGAAATTGATTTTCATAGATAGAACACTGAGCTAAGTTCATAATTAGCGAACTTCAAAGGTCTAAGTTTAGTCATGATCCACCTAGTTCATTCGATCAAAATAATTAACATGTTTTAGCCAAGTATATACCTTAAAAATGATCTAGTAGTGTGGGACGTGTTAGAGGATGTCAAATTAAAGCCACAAGAAGTAGCTATTTGGGTTCAAAATATTCAATAGGATCCTAAAATTGAATGTGGAGTTTCTAAGTGTTAAATCCTTTCTCAATCATATTAAATATCAATGGCACATGGGTGGTTATCTAAATAAATGGGTCAAGATAGATCTATGGTACATGTTTGATTGTGCAGTTAAATATCAATGGTGAGATTGAGGTTAAAGGCTCATAAGATCTTGAGAATGAATGTGAATATACCAAGTGTCATAATCATGGTGAATTGATAGTAGATCGATGGACTTTAGTTGATCATATTATTCAATTGGAGATCAACATTCCATGTTTGATTTGGTTGATCAAAGATCAATAATGTGTATTCAACCATACATGCATAAATTGATGGTGTGCATAAGCTAAATAAGTCAATGAACTTATATTACACATAAGGCTACCATGTGGCATAAACATGTTAACTAGATGGAGACTGACAGTAGAGTCCATAGGAGGCACACGAGACTACCAAGTGTCACATTTTCAAAATCTAAGGCCAAATATTGATGTGAGACTACCAAGTGTCACAATCTCAAATGTAGATCATAGATCAATAATAAAAAATGAAGGTTAAAGATAAGAGACTCCTAAGGAGATCAAAAAAGCAAATTTGATAAATGTTTAGTAGGGTTACAGGATGAAGATGCATATGCAAGGTGATAATGATCAGGTTTTAAAATGAAATAAGTAGCCCAAGGAGATGCCATGAAGGAAGACAAATCAGATCAAAATATTTGGTGGACCCAGGCATGAAAATTCATAAATCTGAGATAAAAATGCAATTTAGGTTGAACCAAAATATATTCTTCAAATTCATAGGCCATAATTAAAGCTCAATTAGGACCTTGGTTTGAATATTTATAATCTACAAGCCTTATTTTCTAGTGTTGTAGAATTATTTCATGGTTGTATTCATTTTTATTTAAAGGGATCCACATGTAAAACAAGCTCTTGGCTTCCATAATTCTTAGGGACAAAAGAGTTCTTTTTTAGACCTAATAGAAATCAAAAGTGGGATACTAGCTATTGGAATGAACCTAGTGGGTCTTCATCAAAATTATGAATGTATGAAAACTAATAAATGGGATTGGTTTTCATTTATAGTGGACCTATATTCAAGGTTTGAATTAGGGGAAAATTTCTGATTATGAAAGAAGTGTATTATCTTTTGACATAGTCATATCATCCAATTTCATCAGGTACATGTAGCCACTTAAAACATACATAGTCATGGCTAAGTCAAGTCCATGTATATGATGATTTTTTCTTTATAACAAAGGCAAGTGGAGGATGGTGTATAAATTTAGGAGAGAGATATGGTGGTTAGAGAGTGTAGGTGGAACATTAATATAATTTCTAGTCTTTGGAGGCTCTTCTTTCTTAGTAGATCATGACTCGTCATCCTTAACAATAAAGTTTTGTCTTCTAATATGTTTCTCAACTAATGAGGGAAATTGAAGACTATTTAGAGATAATTAAGGTTAATTTTTTGAGGAATTATTAGTCCTAATTGATCCAAATATGGTTGAGAATTCATAGAATGTGGTTGTAGTTCATTTATGGATTTCAGTTTACTCGCTTCCTTCTCTCTCTTCCCCTTTTTCCTATATCTCCCATTTTCTTCCTAATTATTAAGGACTTGAAATTAGGATCTCTTGAAGAATTATAATTTTGGAGAGGATAATTTAATTTTATAAGGTGATACCTATCAAAATTTGTATGAAATACCTATTGAAATAATAAATATTTTCTTTACCTATCTCTTGACTTTGAATTATGTTTAACAAATTTTGCGCATGATTTTCTTACATATTTATTGTCCTTATTTATTACCTCTTTTTAGGTGTTTTAAATTTATTTTCAGGTCTGAAATTGTCCTATTTATACCATTAATGTAGTCTTGGTGTGAATCTTAGAATTCCTCCTTTCTTCATTCATTGCTTGTGAGCCTAGTTTGTGAAATATTTATGTAATTAACTAGTTTGTGAGATTATATGAGCTAGAATTATCTTATGATTAATTATTTTTTATTTAATTATTATGTGAGTTATCATTTAAATTTTGTGCATCACCTTTTTATCTCTCTTAATAATCCTTTCCCCCCTCTCTATTCCTTTTCCCAGTGAAGCATTAGGTTAGGTGATCCATCAAGAGGAAGCCAACCTTCTCTTGAGGTTCAAACCCACAAAAAGATTTACATAGCCTAAGTTTGTTACCATTTTTTGGATTATTTGAAGGTATAATAAATAAAATAACCACCTATAGGGGTGAAAATTAAGTCCACAATAATTATATATCAATATTAGTCTTATAGACCAATTTCACAACTTCACTCTACACAGACTTCACTGTGTTAGAAAAACTAGTTTGATGACAATTTTTTTCTTGAGTAGAAGCACCATAAATAATAATAAACCAAGGGGATATGATTATTAGGTATTTAATAATGACCCCATGTATTTGGATTCAATCTTATTCCTCTAAAACCAATCCCTAATCTCATTCTCATTCTCACCTAGTTTTCTCGGTGTCTTGCTCATCAGGGATATTTAGCGATTTACCAAATTCTAAAATTTGATTATCAAATTTTATGTCTAAAACCTTCTCATAAACTTTCATGGCCATAAAATACAAGTCTTACACATCATCCTCCATCCATTTTCATGTTCTAACCTGGTCAACCCTACCTATTATATTAAAGTTCATAGAAATAAGGGGTTTCCTATATATTTTAATAATTTTTAAGACAAACCAAAACCACCTAGAGAAAAATTTAAGACTAATTTACATGTTACAAATATCAAACAAGGTCAAATAAAAAATTATGAGGCATAAACTACAAGATCTTTCTTATCGGGTCATTAGAAGGGTTTTGATTAGTTTCCCTTCTTAGCAATCATTCATAAAGGATATTACCTCAAATCCAAAGACAATTCTAGGAAAATAAATATAGAGACATTGCCCAACTTCCATGAAGTGCTCAGGATATCATGCAAAGGTTACATGTGCCAACAAGTACAACAGTTTCCTTCTCAAGTGTATAATGCCCCATTTTGTGCACATAAAGGACCTTATCCCTAGTTTTCATGATTTATTATTTAGTAATAACCTCAAACTTTGTACACACACTTAAAATAACCTTTAAAACATATATCAATGATCTCAAAATCTCTTTCACCTTTGTAAATGATATTGACCCCTCATTAGGTCACTATGGATCACTTTGCATACTAGGCCTTACACTGCCAGTCATATTTAGACCATGAACATGTCTTGAAACTTATTTACATACTTTAAAAGCCTAATAAACATGTCATAAGACCTCAAATACTACTCATACAATATAAACCTTTATCACATAGGTATCATACTGATCACTTCAACATGATACCAAACCTATGCCTTCTTCCTGGGTCTCCATCTAAGGCCTAACCCTCAAGACTTGACCTTGAAACTTATTTTAAGGATTCTTTGACTTTTCCTCATGTTTAAATATTTTCATATACTCTCTAAATCTTCTTAGGTTTAGACTAGGCTTCTCAAGACACCTAGTTCATAATAGTAACTTACCTTGTACCATGATATGATTTTGACATGCCAAAAACCTCAAAGAATTTACTAGGTTGCCTTCAAATTCTCTTTCATCAGAGAGTCAAGATGTTTCCTTCAAAATTTATCTTGTCATTAATATTTTTTGACACATATCATCTTACCATGTATGACCTCAACTCTGACCTTGAAAAATATACCATTTATCTTGAATTTGACATTAATGACAACAATAATGCTTCAAAAACAACAATAGGAATCATATTTCAATAATCTCCCCCTATATCATTTATGGAAAACATTATTATTAACTCATGATGAATCTTATTTGATACTTGGTTTTTCTACCAAACAATGACTTTCTCCCCTTTCGACATTAATGATAAAGGGACATGTTCTTGGCAACTTATCTAATCCTTGGACCTGAACCAATATACCTTTTTTTTAAATTGAGTTTAACATAGATCATGATTACATACCTATAATTGGAACATGATTGGATCCCCTTGTCTCCATTATAATTTAAGACATTTTCAAAAATATGACTTAGTTTGATTAAGTCATCATGCAAACTATTTGTGGCATGTCTCTTAAAATCACACTTACAACAAACTCTTGTCTAAAATTTGAATTTGAAAGTTAACAAAGACCATAAAACTCCCCTATGATTGATCATCCTTAATGCTTCTTGATTACTAGCTGAGTGCCTCAATGAAGCCTAATGGAGTCACCTATGCTCTAATAAACTAGAATAGCATAAACTCAGGATATTCCTAGATCTCCATGTCCTTTCTAGACTAAACTTCCTTTATGATCCTCTTAGGCTTGATTAGTCATTCTATATTGAACTCCTCAATATTTGTTTTAAAAACATTCTATCTTTATCTATTGGTTTTTTTAGACACCTAAATCTGACCACCAATAACCTCCAATCAATCTTTTGGCCAATTTCCACCCAAAATGCACAATTTGGCTTAAAAACACTAAAACATGCTAAATGATGTGAAATTGATGTATTCAAGTGCCAATTTTGGCTAGGGTATCACTAAATGGGGCAATGTAATTTATGGGCCAGCTAACTTTGATCAGATCATTCTGAGTCAAAATGCTATTTTTGCACTTAGGTGCTCTAGATTTATCTTTCCTATCAAATCTTTTACATGAGACATGTGCATTTATTATTTGTTTTTGGTAAAATCATAAATGGTAATATGGTTTTAACACATCTGACATCACCTTCCAATTCCAATCTAGTTGAATTTGGACCAATAACAAGGCATTATGGTCAATTTGAGTAATTTGTGCACAAAGTGCTTAATCATGCGTAAGAGCTAATTAAACCAAATTAGGGCCTAATTAAGAATTCCATAGAAACTTGTTACAAACTTGTTTTTAGAAATTAATATTTAATATTTACATCATCAAGTGACTTCATTTATTAGGAAGACATCCCTAGGCTATAAATGACACAAATATCAAGATTCATACCCTCCATGCCTCATAATTGCCCCTTCTTCCAATGTCATGATGAGGATAATTATAAACTTAATTTGAAAAATTGAATTAATCCTCAACCACACATCTCAATCCTAAGATGGATGGTTTAGGTTGATTCTAGATATTCTCAAAAATCTATAAATAAGAGGCCTTACTACATCATTTTGAAGACTTGACAATGAAAAGTTATAATGCACAAATGATTCCAAAATCCATGTAAATTAGTGTTATTGTGCCAAATTGATTATAATACAAGCCAATCCATAATCCAAAGGTTTCAAGGAGATATGGAGGTAGCCAAGTTTCCATTTCCAAGGACTTCATGAGCACAAGCTGAGCAAGCCACTACAACAAACATTTTTGAGCATCCAAGGGAGGTGAAAGAAGGTTTCTTTTGCATTTTAGTTGTGTGTTTTATTCATGTTTGTTAACTAAGCTCTCCCTAGTGTCTAGGCCTAGAGATATTATGATAGTTAGTGTGTTTCTTTCATTTTTTTTCATTTTAAAACTAACACCATACTAACCATCCTCTCTTGAGTCAAATTCCTAGATCACATATGGCATGACTAGTGGGACTAGACGCATCCTACACATGAAGAAGATCACCTTTTGCATGCTTAAAAATCAATTAGGAACCTTATTTTGGTATTTAAAAAAAGAATTTAGATGTTTATGGTGAATTTTTCCAAAGTTTGCAACTAAGACCAAGGGGTGAAATGAACACCACCTCATTTTCTATTTGGGCTTAAAAATGAACTCACCTTTTCAAATCTTTTTGTATTTAATTTATTGTTTAGATTAAAATTTTGTTTATCAAAAAGAGGGATGTTTAATATATTCTCTTCCATTTATCACGTCCTGCAAGTTATTTAGGGAAGCTTTGACTTAGGGTTTCACCTGCTAATATTGACCTCATTTGACTCCTAATTAGAGTTTCACATAGGATGTAGTGACACTTTAGACATTTCACTACATTGAGTAAATAACATGATGTACTGGTTACAAAAAGGACTAAACCTTTTTGCAATAAGCCAAGTGATACGGACCCTAAATCCATGCTTTTCTTTTGCATTGTTTGGCATGATAGTCATTGTGCAATTGATTCCCCTAGATCATTAATAAACTTGTTAGATCTTAGACAAATCCCCACTTGCCATGGAAGTATTATTGGTTCAAGGTGCACCTCAAGGTCTATGCCATAGTACTATCATTTGAGAGAAGGGGGGGTGTAAAAAACCTACTATATAATACTATTTACTTTTTAAATGAACACTAAAAATCCTGTCAAATGATGCATATTGATAGATTCCAATAATACCAAACAACCTTGTTATTTTAGGATATAAGAGTGATTAATTAGTGGGTCTTGTCCTAGATTAAAGTCTTGTTTGAATTTAAAACTTCGTGTAAACAAACAAATCAAACCAAACACATAATCTTAATTTTCCTTTGAACAAAGAGGTGTTACGCTACCTATGTGAGATCATCAATTTGCCTTTTTCAAAGTTCATCAAAGGATTGGGAGTCATAACATCCAATTTAGCATAGTAATGCTACCTAATTGAGTCTAGACCTTTACCAAAGTTGTTTAAGTCCTTCACTTATAATCTAAATTTAAAAATGCACCTTTATAAGTTCATAGGGTTGATGTGTTAAGTGGGTTCGCCATTTACACTAAACTTGAGGGAACTTAGGTTTAATTTATAATTTGGGTTAAAGGCCATTTAAGACTCATAATAATTATCATCACTTGATATACTTAATCTATTTTGTGCTAAACACTTTCACTTTGAGTTTATGCACACAATATTTTGAGTCAAGAAAAGTAGTGTTATGTTCTCAAAATTATGGGAAATTGTCTTTGCCTTAGAGAGATTTTTAAACAAACCTTTTTGTCACACCTTTTGGGTAGTATAACATCATTACATTTCCCAAAACATTTCAAATATTGTTTCATAGACCCTCTTGCATAGAGTTCAAATTTGTTCCTACATTTTTAGACTAATCTAAGTATACTTTTGCGATCCTTTATCGAAAACACAATTATACCATTCACTTTTGTCTAGCTTATTTGTAAAAAGAACCAAGTTTTATACCATTATTTATGAGAAAATAAACTATTCCTAAAGTGCCTTTTGTTTCATACCTTATACCTAGTTGATCAAGTTTATCTCCAAGAATAAAATGCCTAGTGTTGATTAGAAGTGTTTCAAATCCATTAGATTAAAACTTTCATCTATTTCAAAGTCTAGCTTTTGACATCATTTGGACAAGATTCCTAACGCATTTCTTTTTTGAGCCTAGATTTTGATGCCACATTTGGCCAAAAGACCTAGCAAATTTTAAATTCCTAGATTAGACTGATTTGAAACACTTCAACCTTAGAGTTTGGCATTTTGATTTTTGGTCCATTTACTTGATTATCTTTATGTGAACAGTGAAATGTTAGATAATTTACGCTAGCTTATTTCCTCACAAAATATTGAATAAACCTTTTAATCCTTTTGATAGATCTATACCAGGTTGAAACATCATTTGTTTTAGATTTTGTCCTTTTTATAGTTTGTATAACTCTTTGAACTTTTATTATAAATCATTGGCTATGGATCCCAACATGTATTCCTACACTCATAGTGGACTCATGTTTAATTTAGGGATTAGTAATGTGGTGGCACAAGAAGAAATAGTGCAAGACCACTATGCAGATAATATTGCTTATAATATGGATTCGTATCCCTCTTATAATACTCAATCAAGGGCACAAAGCTAAGATCCATTGGCTAACTATCTGGTTAACACACCACCTTATTCAAAACAAGACCAAGAACAAACCACATTATACCTAGATATAATACCCATAATGGATGAACCAATTCTTTAATAGTCATATCCTACTAATAGAGCTTCCACATATGATCCATTTTTATTTGAGCAACATTTGTTAGAGAATAGATAAGAAATTTTGGTTAGATCCATAGAGGTAGGGGCCAAGTTTCTAGCAAAATTCACTCATGAAAATTTACCAAGTCTAGTAAGAGTGAACCATAATATCATTTATGAACAATAGAATTCTTCTATCAATTCTATGGCTCTAGTCCAAACAACGTATCAAGACCCTAATATATCTAATCGAGGAAAAAACATCATGGAAGATCACTTTAACCAAATGCAGATAGTATATCAAACCTACCTAAATTTAGCACATGATTTCAATTAGATGAACATGGTGAGTAATCCTATTATTGACCTAGTTCCTTCAATAGGAGTGTTGTTAGAGTTAATTGGACAAGAGAATCTGAGTTCTGACCCATTCATACAAACTTCTTCAATAGACAACTTGATGCATATGCCCATTATTGAATAAGTGTCTTCAACCTCTACATAGAATAGTTAGCCAAATATAGTGGAAAATGTGTAAACAACATCCAATCTTGATCAAAGTGGCATTAACGCACAAACAAATAGCCAACAACATGTGCATGTAGTTAATCCCATGAGTAGATCATCATACCAGGGAATAGGAGTTTCTACACCCCAACCTCTATCAGCGCCTTCCTCAAGTGTACAACTTATGATATTAGGTAATTAAACAACAAATAATGTCACACCTCAATGATAGAATGTGATGAACCCTACTCCTCCTCAACAAGTAGTGAGTAGTATTCCACAACAACAGACACAATCTAGTGTATCAATGTAATAGAGGATAAATACATTACCACCTCAATCAGAGGCAACTAATGTTCCACTCCAGCATGGAATGATGAACATACGTCTGCAGTCATATACTAATATGTCAATTTAAAACCAAGTAATGACTAGTCAAAAACATGTAAATATTGGTCAATAATAGATGTCAAATTGATAACTTGATTTCACTTCCTCATAGGGATTCATGAAACAAGGAGGTCCTCATGTTTCTCAAGTACCTACTAGACAACCATTGGTTCAAAATGTGCCACAAATTTAGATATAGGGTCTTGGTCCACAAGTTCCCACTCCACATCAAGGTTTGATTAGTTGAAAACATGTCCCTTTTCAACCACAGTAGGCATAGTATAGTTATATCCCTCCATCCCAAACAAAAAATCCTCTAAGTCAAACCTTTATTGCCAATCTAAACTAGAATATCATGCAACTAAATGTGTAATGTCATGTACATCTTAGTCCATGTATACATATTCCTGGTCCATTCCCCAACTAAACTAATGTACCCAAATAGGTATCTCCATCATACCTTGGTCAAAGTGTCCCACTTGTGACCTCTTAACCATCTACCCAAACCAATATTCTCCCTCAAAACAATGCTCCTTCTAATTTCCTATCCCAAGAATTGTGACAAATAAAGGATGTAATTGCTACCATTCAAGTTGGGAAGCATACTAAAAATTTCAAATTAGATGATGTGTGTTTCTACCCATTTAACATGGAGTATTTTTAGATACCATTTCCTCTAGGATATGAACCACCAAAATTTGACAAATACAAAGGGAAAGGTGACCCTAAGGCTCATTTGATCGAATTTTTTATCGCATGTCAACCAGTGTCATATAACAACATATAAATTTTTTTTTTGTTTCTAAGGAGCTTGGTTGGAAAAGCCTTGGAGTGGTTTTTGAAGTTTACCAAATAAAATTTAATGAATTTTGATGATCTTTTTGATAAGTTTATGTAGCACTTTTCCTATAATCTCAAGTATGAGATTTCATTAATGAAATTAACACAAGCAAAGAAAAAACATGGCGAGAGTTTTATAAGTTATTTATAGTGATGGATAGCCCTTATAATCCATTTCACCCATAGTTTACTAGATAAAAAATTGGCCATTGTGTTTACTAAAAAATTGCATAGTGAGATAGCTTACCATTTGGAACTACAATGTGCACATATGTTCAAAGAGATCATTGATAAAGTTTTTTTGATTGAGTGGGTGATCATTAATAAATGAGTCATCAAGATTAATCTAAATAATAAAAATCAAGGCAGCAATCAAGTAAATGGCCAACAAAAACCTCCTATTCAAATTCAAGCATCACAATCAACACATGCCAATAACCAAGATAGATCAAAGCAATTCAACCATAATAGGAATGTTATGGGAAGTGGAGTAACTAAATCCTGTCATATCTAAATAATGTAAACATCACCTGCACCACCTTTTCAACTTAATCATACCCATCAACCTCTCCAACCAATGCCATAATCATAAAAACCAAGACCTACATAATAAATACAGTAGTTTTTACCATTGCAAACCCCTCCTCCTAGGAGAACCATGCCTACACATCATGTCTTTAGTGACCTAAGAGAACCTAATGAGTCTATATTTCACAAGCTTATTTAAATTAATTTGATTAGTTAGAATATACCAAATAATTATCCACAAGGCATTCCTTATCTTGATTGGTACCATGAAAATGGATTAGGTGATTATCATCAGGTCAATGGGCATAATCTATGAATATGTGTCCAAATCAAAAATTTAATTGAGAATATGTTAGAGAATGGGGAGATAACATTAGATAATGGTGCTTCCACTTATAATCCAACTCTTAGGATAATTTGAAACCCCTTTCCCCAACATAACAATCAACAGTAGCAAAATAATTAGCAACAATAACAATAATGACCAGTGTAACAACAAAATCAATAGTATCAAAATCAAAGGCTGAACCAATATAATCAACAGAATTAGTAGTAGAACCCAAATGATAAAATAATGGACAAAAATAAGGTCAAAATGGTAACAAAAAACAAACCTACCATGTAGTTACACATGACTACAATAGGGTTGTAGGTCATATTACAGGGGGTAGCATTAATACCATCTTCATTAATCTTAGATCAAGCACTAATCCACCTAGACTATTTATAAACAAAAATATTCAACCAAATTACATGGATAATCCTTCTTTGACTTAGGAGTGCATATAGGCAAACTAGCAAACTAGGACTTCCCCTTTTAGACCTTCTATTGACAATTCATCCTTGCCATGTGATCACATGTGAGTGAATCAACAACTAAGACTTATCCTATCTAGTCCCACACCATTCCCAACATTTGTTATCAATAATGGTCTAGTATTTAATCCTGATTATGTAATCACAACTCAGAGGTTGAAGATTACTATCCCAGGTCCATAACCATCCACCACTTTCCCTATCATCTAACCAATCGTTCAGCCTCGATGTTTCACTAAAATTTATCTATTTCAAGTCTAAAGAAAAATAGAGAATAATGCTAGGTATAAGTGATTAGAATGAACCCAAATTGGTTTGCACACCATATCTAGACATTGTGAGCACTCTTATTTGGCTAAGGAGGATTACCTATAAGTAAGAAAACACTACCATAAAATGTTTATTAGTGGATCAATGAGTGGGCTACCAAGCTATGTGATTGTTCTAGGAAGTGTCAAACATCCTTAGAGATGATAGTCTAATTTTGAAAGATAAAAGAGTAATAAATAAATTAAATAGAGGTAAATATAGAGTGAAAGAGAGATAATGTTGCCATTATTCACAACCTGAGTACAATAAAAAGTAATAGAGTGTAGGTGGTATGTTCTATTTGTATTTTAGAAGGTGTTTGGGTAGGTTTTGGAAGGGTTAGGAAATCCATAGTTATCGATGTCAGTTAGGAAGTGACCGATATTAGCTATGTTGTTAAAGTCGGTGAGAAGGTGATCAATGTTAGTTAAGATACTAAGGTCAGTGAGAAGGTGACTAATGTTAGTTAGGATACTAAGGTCGATAGGGGAAATAATTGCCTAAGAGTTTGTAGAAGGATTTTATAGGTCTAGGAAATGGTTTTGGTTAACTCTAAGAGGTTGGGGAGAGTTTTGAGAGAGATATTATGGTTTAGATGGATCTAGTTAGAGGTTTGGTGTGTTGGGTCAAGGAGAAACAAGTAGGTAAACTTTATAACTCCCTCATGGGGGTTCGATTAGGAATGTGTATAGTAATGAATAGTAGATGTAAATTAATAGAAAAATAACTAATTAAAAGACCTACAGAGCAAGTGATATACTTAGTTGTAGTGGTGACTGAATGATAAGTGATAGATGGATGGCTCCTATTAGGTAGTTTAAACTGATGCCCTAAATAGAGAAAACAAGTAGGTACTACTAGTCCTCAAGAGCTTGGTTCCTAATCTAAGCCAACATGTCAAGATTTGAATGCCAAGAGCTTGGCTGAAAATAAGGAGTTTTCTTAATTTCTACTGACCTAAACATCAGGTTGGAGTTTAGCTTATATAACCAATGTCAGTGATCCTGTCAATGTCAATCATGGGTTGACTGACATCAATGGCCTTAGAATAGGTAAAACTACTATTTTGGCCACTTTTCTATTGCTCCTTATGCCAAGTGTGTCACCCATTACAAAATGGTAAAAATAAGAGGTTAATAAAGACATAGCTAGTTAAGAATTCATTTTTGAAGTGAGACTAAGTCTTGGGTAGTTAGGATGAGGGGACTAAGTCTTGAGGTGACTTATCAGGTGAGAATTAGTCTTAAGATGAGGTGGCCTAATAAGGTGTCAAAAGGGGTTTTTAATTAACTTAATTATATATTTAAAATTAATTAAATATGTGAGGGATAAAAGCATGGGTTAGGGAGGCTAATTGCTATTATTGAAATACGGCTCAAGGGGGGTTTTGACATAGAGAGTTATGCACATGTGTGTGTCACATAATTTTAATGTCTACATTTGCCCCTTTTTGTCTTGTAATTTTTACTGATAAGTTTCAAGACAAAAATAGGATTTAGATTATCCAACTATTAAATGAGGTATTCCCCCTTAAAATGAGAATCAATAGAGGAGAAACTAGAATTAGGTACCAATTTGATAATAAGTGAATTGGGTGAGTGGAAGAGAACATGGTATCACTATGTGTGCATATACTAATATAATCTATAGTTATAAATTCAAAAATAGGTAAGGTTGAGGAGGACTCAGATATAAATAACCCAAGCACAGCTTGTAAGTGATAGCTGAGAAGGTCAAAACAATCAAAGTTGTATCTCTAATAGTGTGTGTACCAGGTATTTTAGGTAAGAATTGCCCCTAAGAAACACAAAAGGTTATAGGTGATAGGATGATGTTTGTTTCCATCCTAAACACCTAATATACATGCATGTGTATAATATCCAACTATAACAAAATAACATAAGTAGTCAAGACAAACAATGCAAGGTTGGTGTAAAAGGGTCAATGAGTGAGGAGATATTTGTGATCTCCAAGAAAAGTTGTCATGGGGGAGATTTAATTGATCTCTAAGAAAAGTCATCATGGGTGATATTTAAGGGATCTCTAAGGGTGATTATTAGGGTTGGGGTGATATATGTAATCTACAAATTACCCCAAAGTATGGGTAAAGTCTATAAAGTTAGGGTTGTTGGTGGAAACATTAATGTAATGGTGCTGATGTTAGTGATGTCACTGATGTTGGTAGTAAATAGTGTTGATGTTGATGGATTAGGGCAATGTTACCAATTTTAGTAGGTTTAAGTGCTAACATTAGTAGATTAGGTCAAGGATGGTGATGTTGGTGGCTAACCAAACCCAAAAAAAGGGGATTTAGTGGCTGACCAAACTCATTTACAACTTTTGATTGGAGAAAAAATAGAGCTCTGACTATGATTGAGATGGTCAAGTTAGGAGGGGACCTAGTGGGAGGTGCACCACCATAAGATCCAGTTATGCTAACTCAAAGGAGATGGAGAGATGAGGTAGGAGTCTCTACATGTGGATTTGAAACTTGATTTGGTTATTGTGATGTTATAATCTAATTTAGAGGTGGGGGGAAAAGAAAATGGTAGTAGAGGGGTAGGAAATTAGGTAGGGGGTAAGTTAGGAGGGTTTTGGGGTAATTTTTAGGTAAAAATGTGAACTTTTGGGGATGGGTCATTTAGCCCTAGGGCTGAACTAGTCACCAATGTTGGTAGGGTCCACCAATGTTGGCCAACACGATGTTGATGTCTAAAAGTTTCTATCGGCATTGGCTAACACCAAGTACTAATGTTGGAATTAAAACTAATGTTAATGACTATAAAGAACCAAAAAAGAGGACAAAGTGTTAGTTTGGATCACTAATGGAAGTGGTCAACTAGCCTAATAGCTAAGCTAGCCTCAAAAGACCCCGTGTTGACTGAGTGCTACCTGCATAGCCTGATTAGGGCCTCAAGACAATGTAGTTCTCGTAGAGCCTAGGAAAAAGATATAAGGTATGATTAAAAATGTGTTAATGGAAATGGGTAAAAAAGGTAGGTTGAGATAGGTTAGGAGGCTTAGGGCTTAAAAGATAGGGCATATGGTTGAGGGTCAGGGATATAGGCCATGAGGCCTAGAGTTGTGATAGGTAGTTGTACCTAGGTTTGAGAGAGAGAGGTAATGAAGCCTAGGGTTGAGAGAGAGAGAGAGAGGTAGTGAAGCCTAGGGTAAAGAGGGAAGAGTAGGGTAAATAGTTAGGTGGGTATATGGCTGAGCTAACCTCGAAAGACCTCATGTTGACTGAGTGTTGCCTACATAACCTGATGGAGGGCCTTAGACCAATGTAGTTCTCCTAAAGAGAAGGGAAAAAGGTAGTGATAGACTATTTTATAAAGTGTGTGACTTGAGTTGTGTGTGTATGGATGCAAGTGAGGTTGGAGTTGACATTGTGAGATTGCCTATCAAGGCTATTGACATGAATGAGGATGGATGTCACCCTAGATGAGTGGGAAAATATGGTAGCTATGGGATTAGGAGTATGATGATATTGTAGAGTCACTTGATATGTGAGCCTAATGATAACACTAATCAATAGGTGGGATCACCCCATCAACACCTTCCATCTACCGACTAGAGAGTTGATAGTGACCTAGGAGGATATATATAGGATATTACGATTACCACTCTAGGGTGAGGAGATCTTTGCATACTTGAGAGAGGAGCATGATATGCACATGGTGGCATTATATGGTCAGCATGTTAGTGAGGTGACCTATCATTCAATGAGTTTCACCTATGAGCCACTATATATGGCTGATGAGGAGTAACATCAACTAAGCATCCTGATGATGATAGGGATCATAGTGTATGAATTGCTAGATGTAGATGGTGGTATATTTTTAATTGCATGGATGGGTGTGCTAGCATATATGGTTGAGTAGTGGACTATTTTTACATGGGGACCAATATTTTTGGCTTAGTTATACAAAGAGATATGGGTTTGAGATTGCAATAGTGGTATAGTTTGTGTGTCGATCATTTAGTACACTATTGGGCATATGAGAATATCATGTAACATGACCATTGGGTTTACCTACCATGATTCTAGCTGGCTTTAGGGCTGGTTTTAGATAATGGAGAGATGGTATGGCACAGACTCAAGTAGATGGCATAGTGTGTGACATTGAATATTATAGGCACATGATAGAGGGATTGATCCCTAGAGATATATTTTGGAGACCCTACTTGACATACCCCATATTCAAAGGACAAGCACAACAATGTATTGGCTTACATAGCTTATTATGGGTTAGGAGATGAGTCAGTGAGCTGGAGATGGTACCTATGGCATGGGTTAGGAGGTAGTTCAGCCTATTTCAAGATGTACCACATGCCTTCCTTTGATATAAGAGGGATGATATAGAGGCACCCCTACCTTTGCCTCAGGAGAGAGATGGGCCAAATTTTGAGGAAATACTAGTAGGGCTAGGTGTAGTTGATCTAGGGTATACATTAGCATATATGGCTTGGTGGGCCAATTTACATCCCATAGTTGAGGTCAAGAGGCCACCACCAGATTTCTAGGGTGTGGTGAGGGAGAGAGATGTAGTTGTATAGGCACAAGATGCAATAGTACATGATAAATATGCAATGTAGGCACAAGTATTATCCTTATAAGGATAGGTGGAGACATTACAGGGCTAGGTGGGGGCACTACATGGACAAGTTAGGGTTTTATAGGATCATGTTACTGCACTGATAGTGGAGAGGGATAGTTTGAGAGCATTAGGTCATGCTACTCCTCCTCCTCCACCATAGGGACCAATACAGGTCAGGCCTTTAGTTAATGTGATGGGAATACCATAGACCATATATCTAGTAAGATATACTACTACCCTTGATGAGATTGTCTATTATGAGAGGGCCATCAGGGAGTTTTCATAGATTTAGAGGTATTCTAAGTTTAGATAGTAGGAGAGATATGTGTCACATGCCATGGATTCTAGCTCATGCAAATGCATATGGGTGGAGAGTGGTGATGACACTACTTCTTCATGACCACACAGAGACCCTTAAGGACTCTGAGTGCTAGAGTTTGTATTTTATTACATATGTGATATATATACCAGCCTATGCACTGAAGATGAGAGATGTATATTTTTAGAGAGAGATGATATTGTGATGATGTATATTTATTTTGAGCATATATGTGTGTGTGTGTGTGTGTGTGTGTCTATATATATATATATGAGATGTTTATTGATTGTGATTTTGAGATGCATTTATTATGATTGTGATGATGATATTGATGATGATTTTATGCTATGCTAATTTGATGTTAATGTTGAGCATGTTAGCTCAGGTATACTAGCATTTTCCATATTTGTGATGGTATATGCATAAAATAAATGGAGTAGGCTTTAATAGTGTCGGTATGACATTGTTTCTCATCTCAATAGAGAGATCGACATGTGATTTAGATGGGAAAATAAAGAGGAAGAATGCTTGTGCACTGGTAAAAACCATAATCAAAACAAAAATAGGCTCAAGAAAATGAGCCTCTTTCATGTCTTACATCATTGGACAATTGTGTTTGTTAGAGAAGCATCGTGTTCACTTTATGTCAAGTGAGTTCAAAGTTCCTTGAAAGAGTATGAGGAAAAAATGGGTAAAATGAGGGAAAATATTTAGGTAGCATAACCATTGAAGTGGGAATGATATTCCCCTACTATGGGTGACTTGAGAGCTACTATAGGCAAATCCATGACTTAAATATTTTTTTTGGGTAAGCTGATCAATGCGGGAAGCCTAAAATGGGATTGTGTATGTGTAGAGGTTGTATAAAGGTGATCAATATGAGAATATTTTCATTTGTATTTCTTTTTGAGAACAAATCTTGGCCTAGACATCCTTCAAGGGTGTGGTCTAAGAATTTGTTTTTTATTTTTAAATAGTTGTCCTTCAAGGGAGCAGTCTATTGATAGTAGCAAAGAGAAGTTATGTAGTTGTCCTTCAAGGGAGCAGTCTACATTGACAATCATGACCTGAGAGTTTATAATTTATCACATATCCCATTTATTTATTTTTTGTTTTTTATTTTAGTCATGGACAAGATTAAAGAGGCTTAGGAGTTTTCCACTTTGAGGGTAAAACAATAGCACTTTGTAATTTAAATAAATGTGTCAGAGTAAGGGTGAAGAGGAAGGGAAATGATACTTATCTAAAAAAAGAATGGTCATAGGTGTAAGACATTTAAAGGTTTAGGTTCTAGCCTTCCTTTGAGAGAAGACAAGTGACAAGTTCCAGAGCTATACTTGTGAGTTATGATGTAGGGTCCAAGCCAATTAGGAGCAAATTTACCCCATTTGCTTTTGTCCATTATCATCACATGTTGATTTTATTTTAAGATGAGATCTCCAATATTTAAATCTCACTCTTTGAGGTTTTTTATATAAGTGTGTTTGATACGCTCTTAATAGATTTGGAGGTGGTTGAAGGCTATGAGACGGTGCTCATCAAGTAATTTGAGTTGAGCCAAATGTTCTTGGTGAAAGTCATCATTAGTAAGCATGTATTTTAGATAAATAAAAAGAGAAGGAATATAAACCTCAAGAAGCAAAACAACATCCATCCCATATACCAAGGAAAAATGTGTATTACCCATAGGGGTTTGAATCCTAGTGTGGTAAGTCCATAAAGCAAAGGAATGTGTGTGTGCTAATCTTTGCCTATATCATTGACTACCTTCATCAAAATTTTGGTCAATTTTTTGTTATAAGTTTCTACCTATCCATTTGCTTGTGGATAGTATGGTGATGAGAAGCTTAATTTGATGCCGAATGTATCAAAAAGTCTTTAAACAGTCTTGTTTTTGAAAGATTTTCCATTATATGTTATAATTTTATGAGGGACACCAAAAAGATAGATGATGTGATGGTTGATAAAGTCAACAATTTTATCAACCTTAGTGGAAATGAGAGGAATGGCCTTGACCCACTTGGTGAAGTATTTAGTGGCAATAATGATAGAATGATGACAGAGGGAGGAATGAGGGTTAATCTCTTTGGTTAGATTCAAGCCCCATTGGGAGAAGGGTCAAAAGTATTTGGTGACTTATAATGCATGACCTGAAATGTGAAAGAGGTTATCATTTTGTTGACATTTGATGCAATGTCTTATGTAATCAACATAGTCTTGATGGAGAGTGGTCCAATAATAACCAAGTTGAAGGATACACTTGGCAACTATGTGACCATTGAAATGTCCACCATAAATCAAATCATGGACCTCCTTAATATTAAATGGAGTCTCAATACTAGTGAGTCATCTAAGAAGAAGACCATCAAAACCTCACTTGTCAAGAAGTCCCCCTAGCATAGTGTAACGAATGACACATTCTATGAAGGTACGTCTCCCATTATTGGAGAGATCAGAAGGGGTAATAAAAGAAGAAAGATAATACATGAGTTACTTATACCATAAGTCATGTGGGTTAGATGTTACATTTTTTATAAAGAGGATGTTAGTTGATACATAAGAAGGCAATGTCATAATGACAGATTTTCGAGGAAGAGGATGAAGAGGGTATATGTGAGGCAAGTGAATCCATTGTGTCAGCAAACTTGTTTATAGAATGAGAAATAGTTTGTAAGAGATAAGATTCAAATGATCCCAATAATGTATCTACATGATGTTTGTACCACTATAGAATTACATTTTTACATAGGTAGGAACCATTAACCTAGTTAACCACTAGCTGAGAATCACCAAAAATGGTTATGGATTTGATAACCAAAAGAAGAGATATTTGAAGTCCTAAGATCAAAGCCTCATATTTATCCATATTATTAGTGCATTCAAAATATATTTTAAATGACAAAGGCATAGGCTCACCATCTAGGGAAATAAGAATGACCCCCACACCCCCACCATGCTGACATTTAGACCCGTCAAAGAACATCATCATTTGATAGGAGATGCCATCATGAAGAGCGTTGTGATGGATTCATTAGAGAATTCAAGGTTTGAAGGTTGATTTTCAGGCAAAGGGGTGGTAACTAATTGGTCAATGATTGTTTTCCCCTTAAAATACTTTTGTTGAATAAATTGTAAGTCAAATTTAGCAAAGAACATGAGCCACCGAGTTCTATGTTGGTTGTGATATGGTTTAGAATGCATGTATTTGAGGGGATCAATATGGGTGACCATAGAGGTTTTGTGATTTAGGAGATAATGGTGAAGCTTAGAGGCTGAAAAGACCAACATGAGGTAAAGTTTTTTAGTATGGGTATATCAAGTCTCATAATCAATAAGTGTGTGGATTATGTAGTAAACCACTTGTTCTTGATGTTGGTCATCTCGATGTACAATCATTACACCTAGAGAATGATCTGTTGTGGAGATGTAAAGGTAAAAAGGATAAATTTCCTTAGGTGGAATAAGAACTAGTGGGGAAAGGAGATATTATTTGAGTGCATCAAAAGCTTCCTAATAATTTGTATTCTAATGGAAGGAAACACTCTTTTTGAGGAGATGGTGAAAGGGTTGGCAATGATATTAACACTAGGAGATGAAGTGATTAATTGACTAAAGTTTGTCTTGTAAGCTACAATTTTTTTTGATATTAGTAGGTGAGGCATCTCTAGTATTGTTCTAACCTTAGCTGGGTTGACTTCAATACCATGGAGAGAAATGATAAAGCCTTAAATCTTACCAAAAAGAACATCAATGACTCATTTTTTTGGGTTTAGTCAAATGTTATATTAGAGGAGATGAGTAAATATGGTTTTGAGAATCGTCAAGTGATCTTGGTGATGTTTAGACTTGCCAAGTAAGTTATCCATGTAATCTTCCATAATTTTGCGTAGAAGATCATGGAAGATATAAGTCATAACATGTTGATAAGTGGCACCTACATTATTCAAACCAAAAGGCATGACTTGATAACTGAAAGTTCCCCATTGGGTAATGAGGGTTATCTTATGTTAATCCTCATGAGCAACTATAATTTGATTATATCCATATAACCCATACATAAGTGATAGCATCTCATTGCTAACTATTAGATCAACAAGTTGGTTGACACTTGGCAATGAGAAGTCATATTTTGGACAAGTGAGATTTAAGTCATGATAATCGATGCAAATAGAGATTCCCTTTGTATATTTTGTGATAGGAACAATATTGGAAATCCATTATGGTAGTTAATTTGTTCGATAAAGTTAATAGAAAGGAGGTGTTAGAGTTCTTCTTTGACAAGGAGAGAAATATGAAGATGCATCTTGTGAAGCTTCTACTTAATAGGTTTAACATCTTGATTGGTGATAATGTTATGGGTGATAATAGAGGGGTCAATACTAGGCATGCCATTATAAGACCAAGAGAAGGCTTTGCTATGGTTATTAATAAATGTGGCATAGTTAGCTTGCTTAGAGGAATCTAAAGATTGGCCAATTTTGAGGATGTGAGGGTTATCATGAGAGGGTAGATTGATGTCAATGGTTGATTCATTTAACATAGCTTGTGTTTTAAAGGGGAGTGATCATTGGATATAGGAATCATCCACACCTATGTATGTGATAATTGTGTCATCATCTTGAAATTAGATAATGTTAATAGTAGGAGAGTCTTCATCAATTATTTCAAGATGAATGAGAGGAAGGGACCTTGTTTTCTTACCCTGGTGATAGGTGAGAGTCCCCAAATGGATGGCATTTATTGAAAAAAATTAGGAGGTATAGATACATCTGATTCAGTAGGTGATGGTGGAGAAGGAGAGACTAGTTCTTCAATAATTAGTTCATGGGAAGTTTTAGAGAGTTTATTTGGTTCATCATATCCCACCCCATGCCTCTTTTTGGCATTTTCAATAGGCGTATGGACACCCTACTCGTAATGAACCAAACCAAATCCTTTCCAAGCACACCAATAGAGATAGATGTGTGAAAAACTAGGGTTCCTCAAGAAAGAGAAGTCATAGGTAAATGGTTGTGGTGAAGAAGATGGATTGATGACAACAGGAGCCTGATCAATTCACCCATATGTGAAATTAGTTCAAAGGTTAGGAAGCCCATAAGGGATGACCATCCCAATGTGAGGATCATAATTTGGGTGCATGTGAATCTTTACATACTCTTTTGGAGTGTAGAACATGTCAAGTGTCAACAAAGGATATTTACCAAGTGACAAATGTTGAAAAGTTTCCTCCATGGGATCCTTGTTGGGAATATGTGTTGTCGATATCTATGTAACTGAGTGGAGCTTGTGGAAGCTTCAAAAGTATCATGTAGGGAATATGATGTCTTCAATGGAATGAGAGCATCATTGGGACTATAAGTCATGTTTCATGTTTTAAATAGAGGTGGGTCAGTAGGTATAACATGCACTTACCCATCATGCTCAAACTTGACACATCAATGCAAAGTTGAGGGTACACATGCCATAACACATATCCAAGGTCATCCAAGTAGGATGTTATATTGGAAATCTCCTTCTACAACATAGAAGAGATCAAGAATTATGTGGGGACCTACACAAATATGTAAGATAATAGTGCCCACCGTAGTAGCTATGGTATCATTAAAGGAGTAGAGTACCACATTAGTTTGAGACATGCAATTGTTGGGAAGAGCTAGCTATTTGTAGGCATGGGTAGAAATAGTATTAATACTAGCTCCCCCATTGATCATGACTCTATTGACATGAGTTTGATCAATATATGCGGTAATAAAAATGGCAAAATCTTGATCTTCAGGGTGTTGAAGTAGAATTTCCAAATTATTGAAGGAAATCAGGGAAATAAAATTAAGGGAGTTGACCAAAGTTGTAAGTGGTTGGAAATCATCAGGTTGTACCTCAATCACTTTCAAGTCACTAATCAAATCTTGATAGTGTTGGGATGATTTTTTGATTAACTCATACAAGGACATTTTCATTGATGTTTGTGAAGTTGTTTCACCATCAAAATTTGATTAACATCCAAAGATGTTGGTTTTGAGACCCCTAAGATGGAAACCTTGGGATTCAGAGGAGTGACTTTTGTGAAGGGATGAGCCCAAGGAGTAGTGACCTTTTCCTTACCTTTATCCTTTTGGTTTTGTGACCTTGTGGCCACATTAATTGTGTTTATTTGAAATGTAGGTGGAGGTGGCCAAGGAGGTATGACCACATCTTTGGGTTTGAATTTAGGTAGAATAATAGGAGACATTATGGATTCTTGAGGTGGAATAATGGGAGTATCAATAAAGAGAGTGTCGACATCAAAGTGTTGTTAAATGACTATTGTGAGGGATTTACAACTCTCAATATCGTGTCCAAGTGAATGATGATATAAACACACTTTTATATCATTAAACCAAGATGGATTCATTCCAAAAGGACTATAAGGCTTAATGGGTGGAAGAGTAATTATGGAAGATTGTAACAACTGACATAGGAAAAAGCTTTGAGACCCTACAAGTGGGCTCACACTTGTTGTGCTAATAGGAGTGGACACCTTCCTTTGTTTAGGAGTTGTAGGAGTAATTTTGCATGGTGCCTTATTTGGTGGTGGTGGAGTTACGTGTTTTACTAACACTTTCTTGGTGTTAGGTATTTTGGTGTCAGATGTGAAAGGCCTACTAGGTGGAAAAGGTAGTAGTGGAGGTAACTTAAGATTTTGTTTTGCTTCAGTTGGTAATACTCCAACTAAAGTAGAGGGCTATGGTCCCAAAATTAATGGTAAAGCTGAGGGTTGAAGAGGAAAGGATTGGTGAGA
Organism: Torreya grandis; assembly: GCA_037957365.1. Classification (NCBI taxonomy): domain Eukaryota; kingdom Viridiplantae; phylum Streptophyta; class Pinopsida; order Cupressales; family Taxaceae; genus Torreya; species Torreya grandis. The sequence goes on from JARHVA010008291.1 coordinate 164,388, forward strand.
TCTAGGAAGCTTAACATTTTTCTATAGTTCATGATACAAAACTCTAACTTGTGGTTGAGGAGTTAAATCTAATTTCACATGTGGATGAATTAAATTAGAGATGAAGCATACACTTAAGGGCCTGATCTACTTTGGTGTGGTAGATGCTTGGGAGGGTGAGGGTTCTAACATAGATGGATGAGCTTCTAGTGATTTTTGTGAAAAATCTCTAACTTTGTTAAATACCTTGGGGTAAATGGTAGTGAGAGGGTTGGTAATAAAGGTCAACATTCATTGTGCTAGATAAGGATTTTTAAGCTAGTCCTAAAATGCTACATGATCTATCTTCATGGAGTCAATAAATTCTAAGCTTGTTACCAACCATGAGAAGGGTTTAAATGAAGTTGATGTAGGTCTTATGGTTTTATCTTTAGAAGGCTAAGGTGTTTGAGAAAGAGGGAAATTATTGGTCTCTACTAATTTAGGCCAAAGATGAGAAAGAGCCGTAATAGGGTCTTCTTTAATAGAGATAAGATAAGATGCATGGTCTTTCATGGGTGGAGGAGAGGTAGGTGAAGAGGGTTCCTTAAGGGGGTTAAGCATAGTTATAATTTCTCCCTCAACATGTGGGAGAGGAATAGGTAAAGTATGATCCTCCATAGGTAAAATAAGGGATCTGAGTGTTATAATTAGAGTGGGCACAATAAGTCTCTCATCTAATGTGGGAGTAGATAACACTAACTCTTCTAGGTGCAAAGGTGGAGTGGATGGGGTATTTCTCTCTATTGGTAGAGAAGAGGTAGGTGATGAAGGTTCCTCAAGAAGGTATAACATAAGAATGATGTTCCCTTCAACATGCGCTTGAGGAATGGGTAAGGCATGGTCTTCAAGCAGTAAGAGGATAGGTAATATTGGTGCAAAGGGAACTGGCAATAATGGATCCTCTAGTGGCAAAAGAAGTGGTAAGGGAGGCTCTTCTACATAGGGAAGAAGAATAGGAAAAACAAATTTCATTTACTATGGGCAAGGAGTCGATAGAATGGGTGCCTCCTATTGAGGGGAGGTTAAACTAGAGGTAAAGGAAAGACCATATTAACCATATGGATATTATGATCACTTGAGTTAGTTTTGATTTGAACAATATTTTGATTGGGTGAATGGTTAGGAAAAGGATGTTTAAACACATCCATACTTTGATTAGGGGGTGCATTAGGATTATGTAAGATGAGATCACCTCTATCAAGTATGTCTTGAATAATGTTCTTGAATGTCTTATAGTTATTAGAATTGTGGCCTTTAACTCGATGGTAGCCACAAAACTTATCTTCCTTGTACCAAGTTGGAATAGGATGGGATGGGTCAAACTATATGAGAGGTTTGATTTGAGGAAGGGTTGTGACACCTTGTTGTAATATTTTTTCTAGAATGGATGTATATGACTCTTCGATGGGAGTATATTGTCTTTATTCATACCATTGTTGGAATTGCTTGGTCAAATTATGGGAAGTCAAGGAATTAGATTGGTTGGTGTTTTTGGAAGAAGTTGAATTCAAGACCACTGCATTGGTAGAGCCTTTAGCTTTTTGGTTAGAAGGAGAAGGTTTAGAAGAGGAGGAGTCATTCGATTTGGAATTAGGGTTCTTACTATGCAACTTGACTCTTCCTTCATCTATATCCTGAATCTCAAGTATCTATGCCATTGTAAAGGCCTCATCAAATGTGTAGAAAGTTTGTACTCAAAATGTGGATGAAATGTGTTTAGCACATGTCCTTGAAAAGATCTTAATAAGCTCAAGTTGGGGTAAGGAGAAGGAGAGTTGATTGATCAAGGCTCTCTAACAAGTAACAAAAATCTACAATAGACTCATCATCAAATTGTCTAATGGAATAAAGGTCTGTAATAGAAACATTTTTGGAAATGTTAATAAAGAAATGGTCTAGGAATATTTGTGTGAGTTGGGTAAATGAAAAAAGGGAGTGTTGAGTTATAGAGATATACCAATCCAAGGTAGCACCTAAAAGAGACATAGGGAAAGTGTGAAGTAGTACCACATCATCATGCCCTATTAAATAATAAGCATGTCTAAATGCTTACAATTGTTGTTGTGGGCCCTATTTACTCTAGAAACAAGTAAATTTAGGGAGTTACCATTAGGTTGGATAAGGTAGAAAAGGCATAGAAGAATGGATGGGTTCTTTGCATATCTGATCATAAGATAACACATTCTTTGAACTAATGGATGTCTCTAGATTAGCCATCTTGTCCATCAACATCTTATTGAGGTCTAGAGGGGGATTAGTCTAGGGGATACCTCCTAAGTTATAAGGAACCTGATAGGAAGTGAAGGGATCATATGAAATATCTTACTAAGGTTATGTTGGGGAAATATAAGGATAATGAGTCATAGGCTAGGGGGTAGAAAGAAAAGGGGCTTGTCCCATTGGGTTAGAGATTATGCTTTGGTTGGATGTTGTTATTATAGGTTGGGTTATTGGCATGGTTAGACTAGATGAAGGGTGAGTCATAAATAAAGTAATTATAGGTATGAGAGTAGATGGAATAGGTACTAATAAATTTTGAAATGGGGTGTGACTTGACTAAACTAGTTGTGGTTGTGAAAGTAGGGAAGTCATGTCAGGGTTTAGGTGAGATTGGGCAATTAGCAATGCTAAACTTTGGACATTATTTATGGTTGGATTGCTTGTTGAAGTGGTAGTTTGAGTAACCATGGGGAAAATAGTAGAGGTAGTTGAAATTGAATTTATTTCCATTAGAGAGGTTGGCATACCATAGATTAGATAAATCAAAGAATTATGGGTTCAGCTCATGGCAAGGTAATGCTGAAGGGCTATCACATTATGATCAAGAAATTTAACAAAATCTTGATCTCCTTCAAACACAATGGGAATCTGGTTGGGGCTGGGAGTATGCTCTATATCTAAATTATGCTCCATGATAGATTCAACAACATGAGGAGAAGGTGGAAGTGGTTTCCAGATTCAATAATCAAAAAAGAATTTTGGCTTGAGCTCACATCAATACCACACAAGAGGAAGTATAAATAGTCTTACTACTCTGTATTAGTGACAAAATAAGGAAAAATCACATTCAAGTGTAGGTAAGTGGGTTATTTCAACTTGATATTTTGAGCAAATGAAAATTACATAATCATTGATGTCAGTTACTTGACCAATATTGGTAGTAAAATTTTGTCGATGTTGATGAGATTAATTGATGTCGGTAGCTAAAATATACCAATGTTAGTATAGTTAATAGATGTTGATCATTTTGATATCTTGCGAGATAGAAAATCCAATGTTTTATAAACTTAGAAGTAGAATCTAGGTAAAACAATAGATGCAACATGTTTGTGTAAGAAGGAAGAACACTTAGAAAGGCTAACATAACAGGTTATACAAACTAAGTATTAGAAATAGTGTTTATTTTTTGAATCAATAGGCAAACATCCTTACTAACTCCAAAATATAGAAGGCAAAAGAAAATAAGAAAAAGAACATACAACCAATAACTATTAATGCTTAGAGATTAATTTTTGTCTCGTGTTGGCTTATGCCTTAATCAGATGGTGAGAAGAAAATTTGGTTGTCAAAGGTACTAAAAAGTAATCTAGAGCTAGTTTCATGTTAGTTTTAGTGCTCAAGAGGAAATCTATGTTAGACCAAGTATGTGGGTTGTTATAAGAGCTTGCTCTCCAAAATTCATGGCCTTGAAGCCAAGCTAGGATGCTTAGTCATAATATACCTTCTGTCTAGAGTTTATACTCTGCCAGAGAATGAAATGGGTTCTCCCCTTGGTGGTAAAATCCAAGAAGGATAGCTGGGTAGGGTAAGGTAAACCACCAAGTGATGAAATACTAATGGGCCTTTTTTTAGGTGAGTTTAGATGTTTATTTTTGTAAGTGTGATTTGGTTATGTAACATGGGTGCACTATAATTCATTCATAATGATTATAATTAATATGCAACAAGCAAATAATGAAGTGCGGTAAGTTTTAAATCTAAATTAGAAATGTTTAGATTCGAGTGAAAACAAAGATGAAATAGGAGTAGAAGATGAAATTCACTATCCTAATGTGCATGAAAAAAAGAGATAAAGAAGATATTTTTTCCTCAATCTTGTAAGAAAAATAATAAAAAGCAAAGAGAAAAGAAGAAAAATTTAATTTATTGCTTTTAAATAGAAAATAAAATGTTGAATTTTTTGTTTTAAGAGAGAAGAGAAGGAAAAAGTGAAAGAAATAAAGTTTTCACTATAATGCACCTATATGAATACTTAAAATAAGTAATGAACCCAAGGAAAACTCTAGGGTCCTATCAAGTGTGCTAGAAATGTTTTGCTAAAATTTGTCTATTTTAAGTCTAAAGAAAAATAGAGAAGAATGATAGGGATAAGTGATTATAATGAACCTAGATTGGTTTGTGCATTATATCCAGACATTGTGAGCACTCCTCTTTGGCTAGGGAGGACTACCTGAAAGTAAGAAAGCACTACCACAAAATGTTTGTTAGTAGATAAATAAGTGGGCTGCCAAGCTACGTGCTTGTTCTAGGAAGTGTCAAACTTTGTTAGAGATGACAGTCCACTTTTGAGACAAAAAAGAGTAACAAATAACTAAAAGATAGCTAAAGAGAGAGTAAAAGAGAGATAATGTTACTATTATTCACAACTTGAGTGCTGTAAAAATTAACAGAGTGTAGGTGGTATGTTCTATTTGTATGTTAGAAGGTGTTTGGGCAGGGTTTGGAAGGGTTAGGAAATCCATAATTACTGACATCAGTTAGGAAGTGACTGATAGTAGTTATGTTGTTGAGGTTAGTGAAAAGGTGACTAATGTTGGTTAGGCTATTGAGGTTGGTGATAATGTGACTAATGTTGGTTAGGTTGTCAAGGTTGATAGGGGCAATAATTGCCTAAGAGCTTGGAGAAGGCTTTTCTGGGTCTGGAAAATGGTTTTGGTCAACTCTAGGAGGTTAGGGAGAGTTGTGTGTGTGTGAGAAAGTATGGTTTAGATGGATCTTGTCAGACATTTGGTGTGTTAGGTCAAGGAGAAATAAGTAGGTAAAATTTATAACTCCCTCATAAGGGTTCGATCAGGAATGTGTACAATAATGAATAGTAGATGTAAAGTGATAGCAAAGTAACTACTTAAAAGACCTATAGAGTAAGTGATATACTTAGTTGTAGTGGTGACTAAATGATAAGTTCCAGATGGATAGCTCATATTAGGTAGTCCAAATTGATGCCCTAAATAGAGAAAATAAGCACATGTTGCTGGTCCTTAAGAGCTTGGTTCCTGATCTGGATTAACTTATGTAAGATAACAATAAGCTAGGATGTCAAAAGTTGAATGCCAAGAGATTTCTACTAACCTAAACATCAAGTTAGATTTTAGCTTATATAATTGATGTTGGTGATCCTACTAACATCAATCATGGGTTGACTAACAACGATGGCCTTAGAATAGGTAAAACTACTATTTTTGGCCACTTTTTTGTTGCTCCTCATGCCAAGTGTGGCAGCCATTATATAATGGTAAAAATAAGAGGTTAATAAGGATGTAGCTAGATAAGAATTTATTTTTGAAGTGAGAGTAAGTCTTGGGTAGTTAGGATGAGGGGACTAAGTCTTGAGATGACTCATTATGTGAGAATTAGTCTTCAGATGAGGTGGCTTGGTAAGGTGGAAAAAGGAGTTTTGAATTAAATTATTTATATATTTCAAATTAATAAAATATGTGAGGGGTAAAAGCATGGGTTAGGGAGGCTAATTGTTATTATTAAAATAGGGCTCAAGTGGGTTTTGACATAGGGAGTTATGCACATGTGTGTGATGTAATTTTAGTGTCTATAATCAGAATAAACCATTCACTACTGATCAAGACAATAAGTTTGATATTGTGAAACAATTGCAGAAAACACCAACACAAATTTCTATTTTAGATTTGTTGTAAACATCAATAATCTATAAGAACATCTTGAATGAGTTTTTAACCCAATCCACTATTTTTAGTGACATATCCCTTGATAAATTTCAAGCTTTTGTTGGACACCTATCTCAACCCAACAAGTCACATTCAACCAAAGCAATATGTCTTCCCTTGGCCCACTCCATAATAATCCATTATACATAGAGTTTTATATAAGACATCATAAACTAAAGCATGTTCTTATAGATAATGGATTTAGACTACACATAGTGTCTCTAAAGCTCATCAAGATTCTTGGGTACACAATGGTAGATCTCTAGCCATAAATAATAACTATCAAAGCTTATGATAATTAAGAAAGAGAATCACAAGGCACAATTATTTTTTTAGTTATCATTGGGCCTTTGACTCATGATACACTTTGCCATGTGCTTGATCTTGAGTTATCATATAATATAATTCGAGGAAGGCCTTGGTTACATGAGATTCATGTAGTCCCCTCAACACTACACCAATGTATCAAGTTTTCCCTCAAGGATGTAAGTGAATATTCTAGGATATTTACACCCATATGAACACTACAAGCATCTTGAGGCTGAAGTTAAAAGCTATAATTATCAGTATGACATGAATCCAAGATCTAAGTAGTATAAAGGAAAGGCTATACTTATTGATCCTTCACTAGATAATTTCATAGATCCTAATACCTTAGATTCCCTTTTCCATATGTTGCCTCTTGAAGCTTCTAATCATTTCACCATTTTAGATAATGGACTGGGAGAGTATATGACCCATGATACATTTTGTATTTTCAATCTTCCTCAGAATTCAAAAAACTTTGGGTGACCTAAAGTCACCCCACATATGCATTGGCAACAAAAGATCAAAGATAAGAGACCTACCACATTTGTACCAGCATCTAGCCTAGAACCTAACCCTCTTGAAGGGGATGAATCATGGTTATACAATGACAACCAAGCTAATCATTATAAAAATACAAAGTATATTATTCCCAAAGGATCATGGAGTATCACAATTATGAAGTAAGAGTCCTCAAACTGAATCAGCAAAGAACCATCAAGCCAATTTCCATGATGAAGTATGAAAGACCTTATGGACTTGGATTTAAATTGCTTGGGGGTAAACCCACATATCATATTCAAACTCCATCACTAGTGACTAGTGATGATGTTGTTGATAATAAAGTAGATTCTGATCATAGCCTCACCTTTGATAACTTGGTTAAAACTAACCTATTTGATAACATTGACATTTTTACCCTTACCTTGGCCATTCATCACAACCCTTTGCCATTATATTATCCCCAACTGATAGATTAGGACCAAAAAGAATCTAGTCTACCAATTGATGAGTTTTAGAATGATGAGGCATTCTCTAACTTTTTAGGCCTTAGAGACAATATTCCTTTGGGAGATCACAAATCAAGATTCTTAATCACATTGGATCCTGCAGTCCATTTTGGAAAGCAAGCGAACACTTAGCCAAAAATAAATAAGTAAAACATTGAAGTCCTAAAGTGATAACCTCTTTGAGGTGATTTTTGATGAGGGAAAAAGTAAAGATAAAGACCAATCTAGTGGTGAAAACCTATTTTAGGTGTCATCAGATGAGGGTGTTCATTCTTCTTTGAATTTAGACTAGGAGACCACCAATAATGAATTTGCCTATGGATCTGAGTTTAGATTTGGGCAATAATAAGTATTTGATCAAATTATTCAATAATTTTTTATTATTTTTGTCACATGTCTAGATCTCCCATTAGGGGACTTAGATTCATCATGCCTAGGAGAAGTTAAAGAACAAGCCCTAATGGAAGACCCTGACATAATTCAATAGTTCAAGTCATTGCCTACTATCCTAGAAGATGGGTTAACCCTTCTAGTTGAAGATACAAAAAAGGTAAATATAGGGAATCCAAACCTAAAATGGATAAAATTAGGTGCATCCCTCACTAAGGAGGAACATGACATCTTTATAGCTCTGTTGAGAGAATTTGTATGTATCTTTACATGGGCCTATTCTGACATGCTAGGTTTAGACCCCACCTTGGTTCTGTATCACTTTGTGGTTAACCTTGACACCAAACTAGTAAAACAAAAGCTACGTAAGATGCATCCTCAAATTTTTGTATTGGTAAAGAAAGATTTGAAAAAAAAACTCTTAGAAGTAGGATGTATCTGATCAATTGACTACTCAAAATGGATCTTTAATGTGGTACATGTTAGTAAAAAGTCTAAAGGGATCAAAATTTATACTAATTTTTGAGACATCAAAAAATCTTTTCCTAAAGATGATTTTCCCTTATCTAATATTGACATGATCATCAACTCCATAATAGGTTATGAAATGCTTTCACTCATGGATGGCTTTTCAAGATACAACCAGATTAGAATAACACTAGAAGACCAACATAAAATAATGTTCACCTCTCCATGAGGAACATTTTATTATTAGGTAATGCCATTTGGCCTTAAGAATACTAGAGCTACATATCAAAGGGCCATGACTATCATACTTCATGATATGATGCATGATATTGTTGAAGATTATGTCGATGACATATTAAGAAAATATAAAACCAAGGTTGATCATCTAGTAGTGCTGCATAAGATATTTGAAAGATTATGGGAGTACAAAGTCAGACTCAATCCAAATATATGTATGTTTGATATAACTTCAAGCAAATTACTTGGCTTCATCATGTCTCATAGAGGTATTGAAGTCGATCTATCTAAAGTCCATGCTATAACCAAGATGCCACCACCAACCAATTTAAAGCAACTTCATAGATTGTAGGGTAAGATCTAGTCAATCTGATGCTTCATCTATAAGTTAGCAAAAAAGTGTCATCTATTTACACATATTCTGAATAAGGGAGTTGTATTTCACTAGGATGATCACAACCAAATATATTTTCAACATCTCAAAGACTATCTTGTTAATCCACCTATTTTATTACCTCATATGCCTAGAAAGCCGTTCTTGTTATACCTATTAGATATCGACCTGTTCTAGGGGCACTCTTTGATTAACATGATGACAATGGAAAAGAGTATGTTGTATACTACCTAAGCTAAACCTTAGTTACATATGAACATAACTATGCACCTATTGAAAAAGCTTCTCTAGCCATAGTTTTCATAGCTTAGAAACTACACCATTACATGTTGAATAATAAGACCATGGTCATTTCAAAATTAGATCCACTCAAGTATCTACTATCTAAAATAACTTTGCAAGGTAGAATGGCTAAATGGATCATGCTTCTCAATGATTTTGACATAGAGTATGTCAATCAAAAGGCAATCAAGGGACAAATTTTTGCATATCAACTTGTTGAAGCACCTCTCATAGACACACATCCACTCATGTTTCAATTTATTGATGAATCCATAATGACCATCATTAACACACCCCTTGATGAGTAGCCCTAGAAGTTGTATTTTGATGGTTCATTCAATGCACATGGATTGGGGGTAGACCTATTGCTTATTACACCATAGGGGGATCTAATCCCTAAATCATTCAGAATCAACTTTCCTTATACAAACAACATGGCTAATTATGAAGCACTTGTTTTAGGACTTTGACAAGCAATGCATTGGAATATATCTCATCTCTAAGTTTATGTTGATTCTCAGTTAATCATCAATCAGGTCACAGATCATTTTCAAACCAAAGATGACAAGTTGGTTCCATATAAAGCCATGGTCGACACTCTTAAACAACAAATTACCAACATTTAGTTTGAGCACATACTAAGGGCTAGTAACAGAACTATAGATGCCATGGCTACTATTGGCTCCCTAATTTGACAAATAAATAAAGCTAGAAAATATTAGTTCTTCATGAAGAATTTGTCAGCATCAGCTCATAAACCTTTAACTGGTGCCATGATTTATGATATTATTGGTCCTAATTCTATCTAGTACTTATACCTTTACAACTAACTTCATGACCAAATTCTACCACCTAACCTATCTCAAAAACAAACCAAATCCTTTATTCATCATTCCACTCACTAGGATCTAACCTTTATCATCATAGTTTTGATGAAACTCTGCTTCATTGTTTAACTTTGGTAGAGTTTACACTAGTGTTAAGATAAGTTGGTGAAGGAGTATGTGGAGCTCATTCTAGCGGGGTAGTCCTATCCAAAAATATCTTGCATAGTGGTTATTATTTTCCCGTAATGGATGTCGATGCCATTGCATATGTAAAAAAGTGTGAGAAATGTCAATGACACACTAATCTGATTCATGCTCCAGTAAAAACACTAAAACTAATGTTGACACCATGGCCATTTTCTACATGGGGACTTGATCTTATTGGGAAGATCAAATCCACTTCATCTGATAACCATAAACATATCCCTACCACCACTAAATATTTCACTAAGTGGATTGAAGCTATACCCCTCACTTACATGAATAGAAAGAAAATTTCCAAATTCATCTTCAACCATCTCATTTACTACTATGGTATCCCCTCTGACATTATATCTGATAATGGAGGATCATTCAAGAACAAAGATGTAGACTAGCTATGTACTAAATATAACATCACACAAGATTTTTATACAACATATTACCCTTAAGGTAATGGCTAGGTTGAGGCATCCAACAAAACCATTGTCAATATTCTCAAAGATATTTTTAATGATACCAATCATAATTGGCACTTGTATATATTTCCTACCCTTTGGGCATATCGTACCAATCATCGTAACCCCACAAGAGCCACTCCATACTCACTATTTATGGTACTAAGGCCATTCTTACCATTGAGGTCGAATTGCCTTCATTATGCATCTCTTTCAAGCATGTTCTATATGATCATGACTATCGAGTAGCTCACCTAAAAGAGCTAGACCTACTTGATGAGAAATACAAACTGCGCTCAACAATCTTCAAGTATATTAAAACTGACTCAAAGGCCACTATAATAAGCATGTTAAGCATAGAACATTTGAACTTGGTGATCTTGTTCTTAAATAAAACCAAAATAATACCATAACTGAGAAGAAGCATAAAGGAAAATTCAAACCAAACTAGATAGGGCCTTTCATCATTACTATAGATTGTGGATTAGGAGCATACAGGCTTGCCACACTAGATAGAGATGAACTTTTTGAGTTGATAAATATTTTTCATCTCAAGTGGTACTATGTTTGAATGCTAAGGTGTATTTTCTGTAAGGACCATTTCAATTATGGCATTTTATCACTATTCTTTTTTGTAAAAATACCATCCTTATCCATCCTCTTTTTCGTACCCACTTTCCACTTCTGACCTATCAGCCTAGTGTGTTCTAAAGCCTAGCCCATTTGACCTTGGTTTTTGCCATTCATTACACATTTTCAGCATCAAATTATCTTATCAGTTTCATCAATTAGTTTAAGTAATTTAGACAGAGATCATATTTTGAGATAGTATGATAGAAGTTTTGGCAATTGCATCCTTTGTTTGTTATTCCTTTCTTACCACTGGTCTTGCTACTAATTATAACCACCTTAGGAAAAATTAGTACCTTTGATTTATGTTTTTGTGTCCTAGTTATAACCACCTATGGGAAAACTATGGAAAACATTAAGCCTTGATGTACGAACTTGCCACTTCCTATGTCATACTATGCCTTTTTACCAAATGTGCCTATTTTATTTGAATTGACTGCTACACTAGTCAAATTCCTTTGTTGTAAGGGTGGAACTATAGTGACATGAGGTCCTACTCTAGGACTATGTAGGTAGTGATCAATACTTATTAAGGTCATCTCAATCAACCTAAGCCATGCTCTCACTAGTTTGCGAGTAAACTAAGCCATGCTCTTGATATTTTGCGAGCAACCTAAGCCACACTCTCATCATTTTGTGAGCAACCTTAGTTTAAACATTGTCACCATTTTTTGAGCTTCAAATATTTAGTGTCTCATCATTCTTAATTAATTTGGGACACTCCAAAACATATGAAAAATCATTAGAAAATAACAAAAACATTGACTACTTCTTTGCCTTAAGGATTCTAGGAACCCTTAATAAGTTACAATAAAATCACTTGTCATTTAGTTTCCCCATACTTTTTGGCCTTTTTCTCTCACGTAATTTCCATTTTTCAAAACTATTCCTCTTCTTCTCTCAAATCCATTCTATTTGTTTTCTTTAGTTATCACATTCTTCCCATTCCTTGGGAGAACTACATTTGGCCTAAAGTTTTTTATTAGATATTACATCCATGGAACTATGTAGATAACGTCTACTTGCCTAGTGCATATGGAGATAGCTCAGACACCCCCTTTATTTTCTTCTATTCCCCCATTTTTTTTGGTTTTTAAGTTGTCACCTATTTTTTAGGGTCAATGTTTATAGAGTTTCTATTGCATTGTATACATTGTTTATTTCTGCTTAATTTATTTGTTTGTCTATTTGTTTTTTTGCTTTCAACATTGATGTGTGTTCATTGGGTTATTCTTTGCCCACACTTACACTTGAATCCATCTATATTCATATGTTAAATTGTCATCATGGTTTATATCATTAGTGCATTATTTTCTATTAAGAATTGGATTATAGGAGTTAGTCCTCATACATATTTCAACCAAGTCCTCATGATGTTATACCATGATGCCTATTGACACTTTCTAAAACAAACCTAAGATTCAAGGAGTATATTAATCAATGGTAGCATCTCTTCGATACTGACATCCTGATTCACTCCCAATCATATCCCAAATAGAGTAAATAACCATGTAAGAATTTAAACCTTTATTAGTTTAGATGAACATCTCCCTCCTAGTAGGTTGTTCTAATTCATTATTTCTCTCTGTGTTAACTTATCATCATCATTGACCAAGTTTATCTTATTTTCCATAATCAGGCTCCAATGATTATAGCCACCTATGGGAAAACCATTGCACACTGTCCAGCCTGCATTTCTCATTGATTATAATTACCTTTGGGAAAATCATTATGTTGTCACCACTTTACTTTTTTTTCCCATATAGGGGCATATTATTATCTTGTTTGTCTATCCTAACTAGGGAAACTCCATCTTCTCAATGATTGTAACCACCTTTGAGAAAATCATTGTGTTATCATACCACATTACTACTATCAGGGTACAATGTTTATAACCACCTTTGGGGAAACCATTATGCACCATCCCACTTGCATTCTCATTGATTTTGACTAATTTTTAAATATCATTATGTTTTCACCCCATCATCTTTTCTTTCTTTCATCCCCTCATTTCACTTCTTTCTTTTTGAGGGACCATTTGTTAACCTACTTGTGCCAACCATTCCCTCGAAGGGGCATCATATAGTTAGTTTATCATATTGTAGCTATAGGCATACAAGACATTTTCATTCTTTGAAAATACATTGATTTTCCTATGGTTTTCAATGCCTTCCTAAATAGGGTCAAATTATAGACACCTAAATCTAGCCACCAATAACCTCCAATCAGGTTTTTGGCCAATTTCCACACAAAATGCACAATTTGGCTTTAAAATACTAAAACATGATAAATGATGTGAAACTAACATATTCAAGTGCTAATTTTGGCTTGGGTATTACCAAATGGGGCAATGCAATTTATGGGCTACCAACCTTTGATCAGATCATTCTAAGTCAAAATGCCAATTTTGCACTTAGGTACTTTGGATTAATCTCTCCTATCAAATCTACTACACAAGACATGTGCCTTTGTTATTTTTTTTGGTAACATCCTAAATGGGAATATGGTTCCAACACATTTGACATCACCTTCCAATTCCAATCCAATTGAATTTTGGACCAATAACAAGGCATTCTAAACAATTTGAGTAATTTGTGCATAAAGTGTTTAATCATGCTTAAGAGCTAATCAAACCAAATTAGGGACTAATTAAGAATTCCATGGAAACTTGTTGAAAACTTGTTTTTATAAATGAATATTGAATAACTGCATCATTAAGTGACCCCATTTCTTAGGAAGACATCCCTAGGATATAAATGCCACAAATATTAGGATTCATACCCTCCATGCCTCTTAATCACCCCTTCTTCCAATGTCATGATGAGGATAATTATAAACTTAATTCCAAAAATTGAATTAATTCTCAACCACACATCTCAATATTGATATGGATGGTTCAGGTTGATTCTAGACATTCTCAAAAATCTATAAATAGGAGGCCTTACTACATCATTTTAAAGACTTGAGAATGCAAAGTTATAATGCAAAATAATTCCAAATGCCATTGAAATAAGTGTTACCGTGCCAAATTTATTCCAATCCAAGCCAAGCCACAAGCCATAGGTGCCAATTAGAGATGGAGGTAGCCAAGCTTTTATTTCCAAGGACTTCATAAGCATAAGATGAGCAAGCCACTATAAAAAGCATTTTGGAGCATCCAAGGGAGGTAAAAGAAGGTTTCTTTTGCATTTTAGTTGTGTTTTATTCATGTTTGTTAACTAATCTATCCCTAGTGTCTAGGCCTAGAGATGTTATGATAGTTAGTGTGTTTTTTTCATTTTGTTTTCATTTTGAAACTAGCACCATACTAACCATCCTCTCTTGAGTCAAATTCCTATATCATAGGTATGACTCCTTCATCAACAACTTAAACTAATATAGAGAATTATTGGCACTCTTTTGAATCTTGACTATTCTCCACCATGTCAAATAGTCCACTTAGACTTTCAGACTGGTCATCAACCTTATCTACCTTGGGTTTCCACTTATTGTCTTGTCTTTTTTCTTAAACTCTAGGAGATTCAACTTTCTTGTTTTGTCTTGAGAAACCATGATTACCATATTTTTAAATATGACCAAATTTATGACAGTTAAAACATATTATTCCTCTTGATAAAAACACACCATGACCCATACTTCTTGACTAATGACTTTCCTCATAGTTCCATGCATATTCATTCTTGGAGGGCCTTTTATAATGTCTTGATCTATGAAAAAATTGGTTGCATAAATAATAATAGCCATTGAAAGGATTACCATACCTTATGGTGTTAGTTTTATTGATAGTATTAGCCTTTATTCTATCATAAACCTCATACTTTGGTTGATCATTAACCTTTTTGATCATATTATTGTTCTTCTTTTGGTCTCCATTGAAACCAAGCCCTGTTTTATCATTAATAGTCTTTTGACTACTCATAATATTGTCTAGTTAATTTATACTTTTTTAAAAACTCACAAAGAACTTTAACATATTTTATGCTTGTTTCAATTTAGTTCTTAATTAATTCACCTCAACTACATACCTTATACATTCATCTTCTTTGGCCTTCAATCCTGTAGTCACAATTTCAAGTTGACTCTCCAACTATTTGACTATTTCCTCTTGTTCCTTGGAGTTTTTTCTTAGTCTAGATTTTTTAAAAATTATCCTAATAATATTTGATAAAATACCTCATCACCCTATTTTTTTTCTTTATCATCTTTAGTTCTTCTAGAGTACTCATCAATTTAGCCTCAAAATTCACCTCATCTCCTTCTTCATATGAATCACCAATAACACCTCTAATCCATATGGATTCTTCTTGATTTGAGTAGCTTAATTCTTCAACCATGAAGAGAAATTCATTGACATCAAGGCCATCACATTCATGGTTACTCTGAGAATCACTTCTCTCACTTTCATCAGATGAGCTACTATCTTCTTTGGTGTAGAAACTTCTTTTATTTTTGAAGAACTTATTATCATTATACCTTCTAATTTTTTTTTTGATATTATCACAACTATAAAACCTTTTATCATCATCATGAGCTTCATTGTTCTCTTCACCATACTTATCCTTAAGCTTATGAGGGAACTTATTACCAAAGTGTCCAATCTTTCCATAATTGAAACATTTAAAAGGCAACTTGCCCTTATATCTACCTTGTGTCTTCTTCTCTTTTGGATTATTTTCTACCTTGAATTCAAATTTCTTCTTTGAAGGTCTTGCTTCACTTATCCTCATCTCATAGGGTATTATGGTGCCATGAAGTCCATCCATCTCTAGCTTATCTAGATCTTACATTTATTCAACATTAAATACCTTAGAATCAAATTTTGGAGTTAGAGACCTCAAAACGTTTTGAACTGCAATAAACTCTCTCAACTCTTCACCTAGACCTCTTATGATATTAACCACTTCATCAAACCTTAGAAATTAGGTTGCAATGGTCTCATCTTCATAAATTTTTAGACTTTAAAATTGTCTTCTATGGGTCAAAAATTTGGCCAATTTGACCTTAGAGTCTCCCTCATGAATAGTATTTAACTTTTGCCACATATATTTAGTAGACATACAATGCATTACTTTCACAAGTTTTTCCTCTGATAGGCAACACATAATACCATTCATTGCTTTTGAGTTATTGGCACTCACCTTCTTGCTTGCTACATCTATTAGAGGAATAGGGGTGTAATATATCCATCTAAGACTTATTTATAAACATCATGACCTTGAAACATTAGATATGTCCTCATACTAACACTCTAAAAATCATAGTTGGATCCATTAAACAATGGAGCTTTGCTTGTAGAGAAACCACCATATACTTGACTAGCCATCTTTATTTTCTTAGAATCTCCTTTAGGTTGTAAGACCTCCTTCAAAAGACTTGCTCTAATACAAAATTTTGGAATTATAGATATTGAGAGTAGGGGAGGGGGTGAATTAGTTTTCTCAAAATAATCCTTAAATTTCACTTAACATTCATGAAGTATTCATTCACTTACATACATCAATCAATGTAAACACAAGTGTCTATAAAAGCAAACAATATAAGAACATGAGATATATGTGGCAATACATATAGGGGAATAAAAACCACTAAATTGTCATTTTTACTAATTTATTATAAGAAATGGATTAAAATTTTAGTGAGGCACCAAACCAACAAGGAGCACAAACCCCTTACTAGTCAAACACCAACTCAACTAGTCTTTTGGTTAGCTTAAACTTGCCAGGAGGCGCCAACCCCCTAGGTAACCAAGAACCAACTTAGATAACTTGTATATATGATAAAATTTGGAAACATATTAATTACTAAAATTAATATTACCTCCTTATTTTTCTCTTATTACTCTTTAATCTCTCTCAAATAGCCTATTAGGCCTTCTTGCTCAATTAGCCCTTTCCTTGGCAGCATTAGGTCAAATGACCTTGCTCAACACCTGTAAAAATATAGTTAGATATTCATGGAATATTAAATACACCTATATTATGATATTAATTTTTTTTAAATATTATTAAAAACTCTATATCCTTCACTCTCTTTCTCTATCCTCTAACTAGTCAAAATAGGCCTATTAGGCCTTGTCTTCATACTTGATTCTTTCTCAGACCCATCTTGGTTGGCCAAGTGCCACACCAAAATTGGATAATAATTGAAATATATTAATAATTTTTTTTAAAATTAAAATAATCACTACATATGTCAGTCATTACCCTTAAGGTATAATACCATCATTAGGCCAAATAGAGACATAATGCAATTAGGCCTTCTCTAAGCACATGTTTCACTTAGACCTCCTTGGAACACTTTGAGCCTTCAAAAATGAATGAAAAAATTAAATTTTCTCTTTAATATACCATTTATATTCTCACCTTATGTCTCCAACACCATTTCACTCTTTTCATTCCTTGAACCACCCAAATAGGTCTACTCACAATTAGACCTTCTTACTATCGAAAAGTTTGTCTAGCAAATTTGATGCATATAACCAAATTTTACATATAAATCAATCAATAAATTGAATTAATAGGATATTAATGATATAAAAACATCCCTAGGTGGTATATTATTCAAAACACAAAGCAAAATGCCTCAATAACACTCCTGTAAAAGGCTTACTCATAACCACCAAACACTATCAACATACAATCAAGAACATTTGGCTTCCCATACTTGATCAGGGACTTATAATGAGTATAAATAAATTAATATGAACCTATGATAACTATGTAAAATCCTTATAAACATTTTATCCTTAAAATAAATTCAAAATCACTTAGGAACATCATTTTCACTCACACAAAGAAAGTTGCCTGTAGCATCAAAAACATAGTTACAAAAACTAAGCCTTAGGTACATGTGTGAACACTTTTGTGATATTAAAATTGGCTTACAAGAACCTTAAGAATAATTATATAATATTTAAAACTATATATTACATATGTATATATCAATCTTGGTATTATGTACCAATTTCATAACTTCACGTTACACAGACTTCATTGTGTTAGACAAACTAGTTTGATGACAATGTTTTGCTTGAGTATAAGTATTGTTGACCAAATTTGACTTTGCAAATCAAATTGGGGATTTTATAGGTAAAAATGTGTTTTTGGTCTTTTATGGGTATAATATATATCTATTAAGGTGTATTACATGTAATTTATTGTGATTTCATGTTATATTAGCCTTGACCATTAGTCTTTCTAGTCATTATATTATTTTGAGTCATTTTAGGTTCAAAGTAGGACATTAAATGAGTTTTACAGCCTCTTAGGGAAGTTTTAAGGTGTAATAATGGTTATTTCATGTGAAATGTGTTCTATTATTCCTTAATCAATTGTTCATAACTAAAAGTGGTAGGTGTTTTAGAAGAAAGACTAATTTTATTGGGAAAAGAGAAGAATTTAGAACTTGTATGGCCTATGGGGGAAGGTGACACATGGGATAAGGTGATTTAATTTATATTAATATTCATAAAACTAATATTGGTGGTTTACATGCTTTATAAGTGTTAAAAATTTCCTAAAACCATTATGCTCCATTCTTGCCCTTCTAGACATGCAAAAGTGATCAATAGGTTCATGATTGGTATGGTCAATTGGAGAACTTACAGGGAAAAAATATTTGAGAGGTGAATTTAAACTAATATATATTAATTTACAAAAAAATATTTTAAATAATGGTTTCCTATGATTTATGAACCATCCTCATGAAGTTGACTATGTTTTTTTGCTTACTAATCTATGCACCCTGTAGGTTTTGATCGTGTTTAGATGGTTATCTCCAATAAATATTCTAAGATTGGTTATAAATGATGTTAAATACATAAAATAATGTTAAAAATTATTATTTTTCACATTTAAACTTGATTTTATGAGCCAATTATCTCAAGTTTGCAGATTGGTCTCATATGGGATTGCAGACAAGTTTCCACCATTTTCTAGATTTTCATTTTATTTAATGGTTCCATAGGGTAATTATAGTTTCATTTACATGTTTTAAAATTCATCATGATTAATTTTAACTTATAAATTTAGTTTGAAAATCAATCTTCATAGTTTTCAATCTCATATGCCACACAAATAGTCACTAAACATCATTGCTTACCCTATATCATTTATTTGTAAAGGTTTTCACATTGGAACAGGTGTTTTTAGACTTGTATCAAAATTATAATAAGTCAAAACAATAATTTTATGGATTTATAATGGGCCTAATAAGGTTCATGAGACCATTCATCAACGTACTTTGTTTGAATTATGTCCACTATACTTTTACACATACATTAGCTATAAATGAACATGTACAAGGTTCTCATGAAGGCCAATCATGTTAAAATGGAGTTTTGAGTTGAGAAAGGTATTGGTAATGAAAAAAATTATCTATAATAATTTAAGGATCAAAAGACTCATTTTAATCTCATAGATCATGTTTTCTTCTTGTAATTCTCATCTTCTACCTACACTATGGAATGTTCACCTATAGGTGACCTAAACAGAGAGCTAAGGAACCATTTTTAAGTGTTGAAATAGATGAAAAAACTCTCCTTGAGGTCCTATTGTGAATAAAACTTCATGAAAAACCTAATTTAAAAGCTAGGTTGGCAAATAGAAGTGGGAATCCTCCATAAGTAATGACTGTGGAATTCAAGGATCAATTCCCTGAAATGTGCAAAACAAAAAACCTAACTATTTTGGAGAGCTTTTATAAGAATACCATATTGAATTTTGATTACTCTTATTGCATTAATTTTATAATCTCTACATATTAGAAATAATTTTCCAAGTTTGGAAGGTTGATGATTGGTAGAAAGTGTTTATTGAAGGACCTAAAATCATACTTTTATGCACTGAATTCCTTCATTGTTATCTACATGATTTAGATAACTAAGTGACCTTGTTTTCCAATTTGGTACATGATTATGCCATCAATTTTAAATGGTTCTAGGTAGTGCAAAGATCATTTTATGATATAGGTATCACTTAAAGGTGGACGCTATAATTTTTTTTATCTCCCTTTAGCACCTAAAGGTCCCTTGTTCATCACAAATATGTACTTACAAGCTAGTTTTAGGGTTATAATGAGTAATGGGCCTGATAACTTCGATGATAAATCTCACTACAGGCATAAAAGGAATGGAGTATGGTGTAGAGAGCTTCAAATAGGGCTGTTTTCATTATTTTCAAGACTTAGAATAAGTAAGAGCACCTACAGGACCTCTCACAATCAACTGTGGTTGACTATGAGAGGCAAAGAATAAGGGAGTGTGTTTTGATAAGGTTTAGCTTATGCAAGGTGAATAGAATAAACCCAATAAAACACCAAGTGACTCCAAGGAACTCTAAATGGGTGTTTAAATATTATTTCAATCTTGATTCATGAAAGGTAACCTACAAGTGTCCCCTCTAAAGTGAAACATAATTAGGAAGGTTGTATACTGTCTTGACCAGTCAATTATGCAATGAGAGGTATATAGGGAGTTGAAATGATGAATGGAACTAATAAAAATTAATATTTATTAGGATCGTCTCTATAAAATCTTTAAATGGAAGACAAGAAGAGATAAATTACTCTAAACATGCATTACATAGTCCACATGAAGAATCATGTACATAGTCTACTTTATAAGGGTCTATTTTAGGTTTTGGAGAAATTTAAAGGTCTAATGACATGATCTAAGGCTGTATTTTTGTGTGGGGGTTCCTTAACACTTGAATATTACCCTCAAATTTTCATTTTATTGATAGAGTAGGGGATGTTCCCTCTATTTTATCTTAGATAGAGGGCACTCCCTTTAAATGCAAACTAGCAGGGTTTAGAGAGCAAGATGAAAATGATGGTCCAAAGGATGATTAAAAATTTCAAATATGTATAATAATCTAAAAAAAACCTAAAAAATTATTAATAACCTTACATATAGGAAGGAGTAACAATAGGGTGGCCTAGACCCTCAAACTTGCAGGTAGGCCTATTAGGAAAGGTTCTAAGACAAAGCCAAATAGAGGGTCATATTTGTTTCTAACCTCAAGTGAGCATACCCATGGATTATACATGTTTTTTGGGTCACTAAAGAGTTTATAAAGATTTTTAAAGGTACATAAATTTTATGGGAATCCATTTTTGGCCCAAAGATAACTCAGACTTGTGCAAAATGTGAAAACAAGCTCGATAAGAGAAGTTTAGAAGCTCACATCTATTTTGATGCTTTGAATGGAGGTCAAGGAAAATTTAAGGAGTTATATATGGTCCATAAAATCAATTTTATGGCATTTAATTAAAATTTTAATCTCAATTTTTTATGAACAAAGATTAAGATGGTAAAACTATCTAAAACCCTCCTAAACCCTTAGTCTAGACCTGAGGAAGAAAATGAAAGAGATAATGCATCAAAATGGACCATTTTTACCATGAAAGTGATTGGAGATTGGAAAATACTCTCTCAAGCTTCCCCCCATCTTGTTGGACTATATGGAATTGTATGGACAAGGTACAAAATAGGGTGCTTTCGACCATTTTATGTGTTTTTTAGGTTCTAGAAGGAGTTTGAAGATAAAATCAAGTTTGGGAGGAAGATATAGACTTATAATAACTTAATATGGTCATTTAATTAATTTAAAAAACTCTTAATTGTGTTTATTAGTTTCTTCATCTCAACTAGTCAAAACTAGCATAATGAGCATAATGGTAAGAAATGTGGAAGGTTCACATGGATGGATTTTTAAGGTATGCCTGAGTAGTCTAAGGCCATCGAGAGTATTTAAAGGTTTCATCTACTCCCTTATATTTATTTTCATGGAAAATAGGATCCAATTTTGAGGCCAAGTGTGAAGGGTGATTAAAAAAGGAGGTTTTTAGATTGTAGGTAGTGATGACTCATTTTTAGGAGATTCCAGATGAGTAAGACTACAACCAATGTATGGAGAGGCATGTATAAAATAATTCCCATTAATTACTATCATCAGACCTATCCCTAATCAGTTTTTGGATATTTAAATAGAGGTGAATCATGAAGGTAGTTTTTTTATCCAAAATTAGAACTTCTACACCACTTTTCTTGAGTTTCATGACTTGGATGGACACTTGTGCTTCCTAACCTTGCATGGTTCATTTCACATTCTCTTTCATTCTCATGTTACTCATTTTCTCAACTTTTCAAGTGTTCTTGTGACCTTTTGACTTCTCTTTTCTCCTCTCTCTCTCTCTCTCAAGTTCTATAAGAACTAGCCATTTTGGCCTTTGTAATTTATGTTCCACCTAAGTATGGTGAAGTCTTGCACATTTTTATACCATGGATCAATAAGAATAATAATTTTTACCTCTTCCATGACTATTATTAGTGTGTTAATTTTGTATTTTTGATTTTGCATAAGTGATGACTCATGTTTCCTTAGCATGATTGTCTCATTCTCTCATCTATTTTTAGTTGGAAAGCTTCTTCTTGCAAGGCATGTGAAGTGTTCTAGGAAGTGTTAAGGTTGAGTGAGTTAGTATATTAACTAGTGTCATTAAATTCCTCTTGTCTAATCCTCCTAGCCTAAGCTTTCATCCATAGCCTCATGATGTAAGATTGATGTGAGAAGATGCATATTAGAGAAGTGTATGTGTGGTTAGTTCTTTGTTGTCATGTGCAACATGCAACTGATTAGAAGTTATCAACTATTTTGGTCTATCACCTCACTTAGGATCATTTGATTTCATTTTTATCTCTCCCTTTTACTTCAAAATGTTTAGGTTTAGTAGTATTCTACAAGTGGTACATCAAGGGAGTTGGTCCTACCTAGAGATTCACCTCATTCTTAGGCTCACCCATAATCCTAGAGGTGTTTAAATTATGCCACTTGGATGAGGAGAGCTAAGACATCTCCTTAAAGGGTCAAAATCCAAGTGAAAACAATTTTTGGCACACTTTTTAGGACTCTTAGTACAAGAAGTTCAAATATTTTTTGGTGTTGTCTTTCAACACATTAGGCTTTGGAGGCATCTATCTAATCATCAATGGTGACTCTCAATTTACATCAACTAGTCAAGTAGCCTAGGTATTCTATTTTAATATTGTTTATAATTGTTCCTTATGTTCTTGCTTCCTAATGAAGTTACATGGCTGACCTTGGTGTTGAGTATTATTTTACACAAGTTGGTGAGACATTTTAAGATTATGGCATTCCCTATCAACCTTTGTGTAAATATTACCATATTTATCATGATCCCTATCAAATTAAACATGAATATTATCAGCCTTGGCATGAAGATTATCATCCATATAACCAACCTTCTCAATATCTTGCTCCTTCTAGTCAACCTAGCCACTTCTCAAGTCATTCCATTTCAAATTTCAAACCAACACTTTTGGGCTATGAGAAGTACATCTTGGATCTTGACACACAAAAGGGATATGGTCTAGATGTTTTTAGTAATATTATTGATAATATTAGATATTCATTAGATCTAGTCAAAAGAGAGTGGCAACCTATTGAAAGATCCAATTGGAAAAGGCTCACAAGTGAGATGCTATATATGAGTAGCTTAGTTTCATAGATAGGCTAAGAACTTATGAGGATCAGCTTTACCAAACATATTAGCCTTCATATCCACTTCCCCAAGATTTCTACTAGTCGTACATGATCCTTATTAATGAACCCAATTGAGCTTATCAAAGCCATCATTTTCCCAATCAGTTAGAAAAGAGATTTGAAGAGACAAACCTTGTGTTTGAATAAAATCTTGATAAGAAGATTGAGTTGGCCAATAAAAATACGTAAAAGTCCATGTCATCAAAAAAAAAAGTAGAATATAAACCATAATTTCCCTCTCTAATTACATCCCCACCTCAATAATTGACCTCTAGATATGGGATTCCAAGTTAGAGACAAGGTGGATAATTTAAGCCTAAGGAGATTCTAAGTTTCTTGAATACTTCATCCACTCCTCAAGTTGCATCACTACCTCAAGAAGAGACTCCTAATACTAAAATCCTAAGCTAGAGTAAGGTAGTGGAATAATGCAGAAATAAATAATTTAAAATCCTAGATAAGGAGTGTGAAGTTGAGAAAGAGCTTGATCATATGCAAGTCCCTCCTCCCCTTCCTCAAGAAGCTTCCTCTGTTCCATGTCAGCCCTCTTGTACTCCTCATCCTCATGAAGATGAATATGAGCTTAAAAATGTCATAGATGAGAAAGAGAAAATTTCACAATAGCATTTTGACCTCAAAATAATATTCTATTGGCCTCAAGCTTCCAAGGAACAAGAAACCATTCTTCTTGAAACCATGCCTACAAAGAAGATGAAAGTTGATCATGAGATGAAGAGTGGGCAGAAATATGAGGTATGTGTACAAGTCCAAGAGGAATATATTTACACTGGGGACCTATTTTAAGATGGTCTAATTAACATCATAGTTATTGAAGTGACAATAAGTATATTTGATCTACCAAGTGTTTAATCCAAAGAGCAACATGCTTGGCACCATGATTCATCTCATGAAGAAGGAGGTGCAACAAACTTTCCTTTTGATCTTGGAAAGGGAGGTATGCTTAATTTTTAATTGTATATACTTGTTTTTTTCATGTTTTTCCTAAGTTACTTGAGCACATGTGTGTCTTTTTAGTGTTTTTGCTTTGCTTTGTGTGTATCCTTTATTTTGTGTGGTCAATTTAAAGAACAACATGATTGGCACCATGATTCATCTCATGAAGAAGGAGGTGAAATAAAATTTCCTTTTGATCTTGGAAATGGAGGTATGCTTAATTTTAAGTTGTATATATTTATTTTCTTCATGTTTTTCCTAAGTGCCTTGAACACATGTGTGTCTTGTTAGTGTGTTTACTTTGCTTTGTGTGTGTCCTTTGTTTTATGTGGTTGAGGTAGTCAAGTGGTCTTCTCTTGATCAAAGATTATGATCAATGGTCAAATTTATTCTTGTTATGTATTAGACTTTAGATGAATCCATAAGCCTAATGGACTAATAAGGCTACTGGTCTAGTTAGATAGTAGGCATACTACTTCTATGAGTCACCAATTTGTTGACCAAATATGACCATGTAGGTCAAATTGGGGCCCCTATAGGTAATTTTTTTTTAGGTGTTTTATGGTTATAATATATATGTTTTAAGGTGTATTATAGGTCATTTAGTGTGATTTAATGTTATATTAGCCTTGGTCATTAGTCTTTCTAGTCTTTATATCATTTGACTCATTTTGGGGTCAAAATAGGGCATTAAATGAGTTGTATAGCCTCATATGGAAGTGTTAAGGTGTAATAAAGGTTATATAATTTGAAATGTGTCCTATTATTCCTTAATAAACTATTCATAACTAAAAGTGGTAGGTGATTCAAAAGAAAGAGCAATTTTCTTGGGAAAAGAGAAGAGTTTGGCACTTGTACGACCCATGGGGGAAGGTGACACATGGGATAAGGTGATGGAATGTATATTAGTATTTTTAAAACTCATATTATCACTTGTAATTCTTTTAAATTTCTAAAAATACCCAAAACCATTCTACTCCTTTTTTGCCCTTATAGACATACAAAAGTGATCAATAGGTTCATGTTTGGTATATTCAGTTGGAGGGCTTCTAGGTAAAAATAATTTGGGAGGTGAAATTAAAATTATATAGATTAATTTCATAGTAATATTTCAAATAATTGTGTCCTATGCTTTATGAACCATCCTCATAAAGTTGACTATGTTTTTCTACTTGCTAATCTATGCACCCTACAATTTTAGCTCTTGTTTAGATGTTTTCATACAATATAATTATTAATATTGGTTATATATGATGTTTAATCCATAATATCATGTTACCCATGATTTTTTTCACATTTAAAGTTGATTTTATGAGTCAATTATCTCAGGTTTGTAGATTGGTCTCATATGGGATGACATATAGGTTTCCACCATCTTCTAGATTTTCATGGTTTATTAATGTTCCATAGAATTGTGATAGTTTAATTTACATGTTTTCAATGTTATCTTGATTCATTTTACCTTCCAAATTTAGTCTTCAAAGAAATCTTCATAGCTTACAATCTCATATGCCACACAAATAATCACTAGACATCATTGCTTGCACTATAGCATTTGTTTGTAAAAGGTTTTCATGTTGAAATGGGTGTTTTGAGAATTGTATAAATATTATCATAAGGTAACACTAATTTTAGGGATTTATAATGGGCCTAAGTAGGTTCATGAGACCATTCATCAACATACTTTGTCCAAATTCTATCCATTATACTTCTACACATTCACCTAGCATTAATGAACATGTACAAGTATCTCATGAAGGCCAATCATGTTGAAATGGAGTTTTGAGATGAGAAAGGTATTGGTAATGAAAAGAGTTATTTTTAATCATTAAAGGAGCCCAAAACTCATTTTAATCTCATAGATCATGTTTTTTGCCTGCAATTCTCATCTTCTGCCTACACTATGGAATGTTCACCTAAAGGTGACCTAAATAGAGAGCTAAAGAACCATTTTGAAGTGTTAAATATATAACGAAACTCTCCTTGAGGTCCTAGTATGAATTAAACTTCATGATAGTCCTACTTTAAAATCAATGTTGGCCAATAGAAGTGGAATTCTCCATAAGTAATGACTGTGGAATTCAAGGATCAATTCCTTAAAATGTGTAAAACAAAGCACCTAGCTATTTTGTAGAGATTTTATAACAATGACATATTCAAATTTGATTACTCCTATTTCATTAGTTATATATCTTATACATATTATAAATACTATTTCAAGTTTGTAAGGTTGATGATTGGTAGAAAGTGGTTATTGAAGGACCTAAAATCACACTTTTATGCATTGAATTCATTCACATTATCTATAGGACTTGATAACTAAGTGACCTTGTTTTCCAATTTGGTACATGATTATGAAATAAAGTTTAAATGGTTATAAGTAGTAAAAATAAAATTTTATGATCTAGGTATCACTTAAATTGGGATATTATATCATGTTTTATCTCCCATTAGCACCTATAGGTCCCCTGTTCATCATAAATATGTACCTATATGTTGGTTGTAGGGTTTCCATGAGTAATGGGCCTAAAACCTCAGAGATAAACCTCATTCTAGGCATAAAAGTAACAAATTTA
Organism: Torreya grandis; assembly: GCA_037957365.1. Classification (NCBI taxonomy): domain Eukaryota; kingdom Viridiplantae; phylum Streptophyta; class Pinopsida; order Cupressales; family Taxaceae; genus Torreya; species Torreya grandis. Next base: position 191,662 of record JARHVA010008291.1, read on the forward strand.
GTTATATTATGGTTTATATATCTTCAAATAGGGTTTTTTTCATTATCTTCAAATCCTATAATAGGTAGGAGCACCTATAGGACCTCTCATAATCAACTATGGTTGACTGTGAGATGTAGAGAGCAAGGGAGTGTGTTTTGATGAGTTATAACCTATGCAAGGTGAAAAAAATAAACCCAAGAAAATAACAAGTGACTCCAAGGAACTCTAAATGTGTATTTAAACATTATTTTAATCTTGATTCATGAAAGGTAACCTACAGTTGTCCCCTTTAAAGCAAAACACAGTCAGGAAGGTTGTATATTGTCTTAACCAGTCAATTATGCAATGAGAGGTATATAGGGAGTTAAAATTATTAATGGACCTATAACACATTCATATTGATTAGGATGGTATCTATAAACTCTTGAAATGTAAGACAAGTAGAGATAATGGACTCTAAATATGTATTACACAGTCCACATGAAGAATCATGTACACAGTCTACTTTATAAGGGTATGTTTTAAGTTTTAGAGAAATTTGAAGGTCTAATGCCCTAATCTAAGGCTGGATTTTTATGTGGGGGTATTTAAATTTTTTATAATACCATCCAATGCTCATTTTTTTGAGAGAATATGGGAAGTTCCCTCTATTTTGTATTAGACAGATTTCACTCCCCTTAAATGTAAACTAGTAGGCTTTAGAGAGTAAGATGAAAATGGTGGGCCAAAGGCTGATTTAACATTATAGAGAGGTATAATAAACTAAAACACACCTAGGACATTATTAATAACCTTTCATAGAGGAATGAATCCCAATAGGGTGGCCTAGAACCTAAAACTTATAGGTAGACCTATTAGGCGAGGTTCTAAGCCAAAGCTAAATGGAGGGTTGTATTTGTTTCTAACCTCAAGTGAGCATACCCATAGATTGAGAAATGTTTTTGGTGTCACTAAAAAATTGATAAATCTTTTGAAAGGTATATAAGTTTCAATGGAATCCATTTTTAGCTCAAAGACAACTCAGATTTATGCAAAATGTGAAAATAAGCTCGATATGAGAAGTTTAGAAGCTCACATCTCTTTTGATGATTTGCATGGAGGTCAAGGAAGTTTGTATGAGTTATATATGGTCCTGAACATCACTTTTTGGGCATTGAGTTGAGATTTTAACATCAAGTTTTTATGAATAAAACCTAAGAGGGTAAAACTGTCTAAAACGCACTTAAACCATTAGTCTAGACCTCAAGAAGTAAATGAAGGAGATAGTACATATAAATGGAAAAATTTAACCATGAAAGTGATTTTAGGTTGTAAAATACTCTCTCAATATTCCCCCCATCTTGTTGGACTATATGGAATTGTATGGATAGGGTATAAAATAGGTTACTTTTCACTATTTTGTGTGTTGTGTAGGTTCTAAAATGAGCCTAAAGATGAAATAAAGTTTGGGAGGAAGATTTAGACTTTTTATAAATCACTATGGTCATTTAATTCCTTGAAAAAACTCCTAAGTGTGATTATCAGTTGCTTCATCTCAACTAGTCAATACTGGCATAGTGAGCATAATGGTGAGAAATATGTAAAATTCAAGTGGATGACGTTTTAAGGTATGCATACGTAGTCTAAGGCCATAGAGATTATTTCCAAGTCTCATCCACTCCATATCATGTATTTTAATTAAAAACTAAAGCCAATTTTGAGGCCAAGTGTGGAGGGTGATTGAAAAAGGAGTTTTCTAGACTTCAAGCTATGATGGATGACTTCCAAGAGATTCTAGATGAGTAGGAATACAACCAATGCATGAAGAGGCATGTATAAAATACCTAACCTTAATTAAAATCATCAAAACTATCCCTAATTATTTTTGGGACCTTCAAACAGAAGTGAATCATAAAGGCAATTTTTTGAGCTAGAATGAGAACTTCCATGCCACTTTTCATGAGTTTCATGACTTGGATGGACACTTATGCTTCCTGACTTTGCATGGTTCATTTCACATTATCTTACCATGCTCATGTAACTCATTTTATCATCTTTAAAGGTGACCTTATGACCTTTGGACTTATCTCTTCTCCTCTCTCTCTCTTAAGTTCTATAAGAACTAGCCATTTTGGTCTTTGTAATTTATTCTCCACTTGAGTATGTTGATGCCCTGCTCATTTTCATACCATGGATTAATAAGACTACTAATGTTTACCTACTCCATGAATATTATTAGTATGTTCATCTGTAATGTTTTATTTTTTATAAGTGATGATTCTTATTTCTTTAGCATGATTGTCTCATTCTCTCACCTATTTTTAGTTAGAAAGCTTCTTATTGCAAGGCATGTGAAGTGTTCTAGGAAGTGTTAAGGTTGAGTGAGTTAATATATTCATTAGTGCCATTCAAAGTCTATTTTCTAGTCTTCCTATACTAAAAATTCATCCATAATCTCATGATGTAATATTGATGTGAGAATATGTTGACTGGAGAAGTGTATGTTTGGTTAGTCCTTTGTTCTCATGTGTAACATGCAGTTGATTGGAAGTCATCAACTATTTTGGTTTATCACCTCCCTTAGGATAGTTTGATTTTAGTTTTCTCTCTCCCTTTTACCTCAAAAATTTTAGGTGTAGTAGTGTTCTAAAAGTGGTACATCAAGGGAGCTAACCCTATCGAGAGATTCACCTCATTCTTAGGCTCACCCATAAGCCTAGAGGTGTTTCAATTGTGTCACTTGGATGAGGAGAGTTGAGACATCTCCTCAAAGGGTGAAAATCCAAGTGATGACAAGAATATTCAACACTTATAAACCAAGGGTATAAGAGTAATAAGCCCTGAATAATTACCCCATGCATTTGGATCCATCCCTAGTCCTTTACAACCAATCCCTAATCTCATTCTCATTCTCACTAACTTTCTCATTACTCTGATTTAGAAATAGGCTTACTAATAAGACTGGTTTATCATATTTTATGTATAAAACCTAATCCAAAACTTTCATGGGCATAAAATAAAAGTGTTACACATAATCTTCCATCTATTTTCATGCTTTTACCTAGTCAACCCTGTCTATTGTATCAAAATTTATTTAAAAAAGAGGTTTTATTTAGCTTTTAATCACTATAAAGAGAAAAAAAAAACCCCCTAAGAAACCTTGAAGAGTAATTTACATGTTCAAAAAATCAAACTAGGTCAAAGAAACCATTTTGATCCATAACTGACAAGATATTTATTATTAGGTTAATAAAAGGGTTTTAAGAGGGTTTTGACTACTTTTCCTTCTTATAAATAATTCATAAAGCATTTACCCTCAAATACAAACCCAATTTCAAGATCTAATTCAAAGGTTGCATGTGCCAATGAGTACAATAAATTTGTTCTCAGGTTTGCAACACCCTATTCTATTCACATAAAGGACCTTATCACTAGTTTTCATGTTTTCTTATTTAAGTACTAACATAAAAATTTGTATACACAATTAACATAGCATTTCACACCTATGTCAATTCTCTCAAGAGAACTAAAACCTCTGTAAATGATCTTGACCCCTCATTAGGCCACTATAGATCACTTTACATACTAGGCCTTAGACTAAGAGTCATAATTAGACCATGAACAAGTCTTGAAACTTATTGAACTAATTTCAAAGCCTAATACACATGTCATATGACCTCATATCCAGATCTTACACTATCAAAATTTATCAAATAGGTCTCATAATGATCACTTTAGCATGATACCATACCTATGCCTTTTTACTAGGTCTTCATGTGAGGCATAAGCCTCAAGACTTAATAGTTAAGAGGTATAATCACTAGTGGTGAATTAGTGAGCCCAAATAATCCAAATTAATTATGATCTTTGCAAATACTTAATCATTTACTATAATCATTCATGAAACATACACAATATTCACATCAATGAGCAAGAGAGATAATGTAAGATGAATCACATAACACATGACAAAAATGAGAAACCATGTTGGGGGAGAAAACCCACTATAACATGTAATTGGAATACCATATTATAATAATAAGATCAAATTTAGACCATCTACAAATTATCAAGGAACTAAGATCCCTATTTAGTGAGACTGTAATCCCACAAGGTCCTGCCACACTTGTCTAGCTGAGCTGCAACAACAACCAAAATTTTTAAAAAGTTATAACTTGAAAGGAGGATACAAACACCTTAGATGTTGATATACCTCAAAAAATCCAATGAAAATATACAAATCTAAACTTATTTCTTCAACACCTAATGATGATCCACTAATTATCACTCTTCACCTTCGTCATTCTCAATCTACAAGAGCACTATTCTGCCAACAAAATTATGATCTATAGGTCATATAAATAGTCCTCAAACTAATATGCTCTTAAAATAATCCTTAGAGAACTATAACCCTTCTTATTTCCATAAAAACACACACAATCCTATCTCTAATATCTCTTTAGTCTCTCATATAAAGTCTATAACCCATCATCTTTAGTTCCACTAATTATATAGCAATCATGATAATCAAAACTTTGGTCAGCCATTAGGCATTATTCAGTCATTAAGGCATCTCTTACATGAATACATGAATCAATACAATCTTCATAGGTTGACCATAGCATCTATGGGTCACCCTTAAGGAACTACACCTTTTATTAAGGTCCTTGTAGCCCTTATAGGTCTCATGTAAACCCATTCACTCCTTTAACACTCCATTGAGAAAAAAAATAACACATGACCAATTTACAATAGATGGGTCTACTCCTTATGTTCCTTTTGACATATTTAAATGATCATAGTCATCTTAGCTCACCTTTGTGTATGCTCAATCAAATCAAATAGAGATCATATACATAAAAACACCATTACCAAGCATACACTCAACTTATTAAGCATTGTTCATACTCAAGATAAATTGATCACACCTTTAAAATACACACAAAGCATCCTCATGGAGTATACAACACTTCCAAATATCTAATTCATCATGAGATATCGAAACAACATCAATACAAGCTTGAATATCCTTCTTGGGTTACTTGCAGAACATATATGAAAATGTAGTTAACTTTGGAGCACCATATCTTTGTCTGTACACACTTCTAGATCTTGAAATTAATATTTCCAAATTTGCCTTGGAGTTATCTACCAATTTTATTTTTAATGCATGATAAAATTCATCTTGGATCAAAATTTATAGTCTAAAAACTAGACATTATTTTTTATTTGTAAATTCAAATATTCAAATACAAATGGTCATAGATAACCTTCAAACACAATGCTCAAATCTCATGAACTCTCATATTAGATCATATACATACCATCAATCTTGTTCAATCTTTAGCATATAGTCTACTAATGCTAGATGTTAAACCTTTATCACATTGGCCTCATCTCATGCAATCTCAAAATGTTGACTCAATGTGCTCTATCGATCTCTATGGATCAACCAAGTCTTTAATGATCAATGCTCACCTTTTGATCAATATGTAAGAAATGCTTGCTTTCCATTAGATCATTATCATGTACCTTTATTTAGTTATTAAACATCATGTACCTATCCTCATCTTGATGCTTCCTAACTTCTTGGAGAAATGTGTACCATTGATCTTGCTCAATCTTTAACTCATTAAAAAATGACTATGGGAACCATTTAAATATGCCTAAGTTTCCATTTTCACACCTCAATAAATTCTTTTGTGCTTACTCACATGATTTCAAATTTGGACTAGATGATCTCCTCACATAGAAAAAGATAACCATGCGACACATAGCTCCTAAATTATTCATATGTGTGAGATATATTTCCATTAAAGTTCCTTCTCAAAATCTTCTATCATAGAGCCAACCATGTCAAAACCTTCTTGAGAGGCCAACTTTGAGTATTCATAACTTTTGTCATGCTTTAATGCATGATCTAAAATTTAGTGCAAATCAACTATGCTTAAAATTGAAAAAACCCATATGATAATTTTCTCTTGACACCTTCACACATGAAAGATATAACACCATCAAAATTCTCACTCAACTCTTTCTACCACACTGTAAAATTGGCTAAGTATGGGAAAACATAGTCAAACTACTTGGGAGCCCAACTTTGCATATGTATATCTTTTAATGCACTACATCGCATGATCTAAAAATTAGTGAAAATAAACTAGGAATAAAAATTAACAAAACCATATGATCATTTTGTCTTAAAACCTCAATGCATGAAATTTTTTACCTCATCAACATGGTTACTAATCTCTTTCTAGACAACTATAAATTTGGCTAAGTATGGGAAAACAATGAATTCTGACTGAGAAGCCAACTTTGCACCCTCATAACTTTGACCACACTTTGATGCATGAATTGAGATATGGTTCATAAAAACTAGGAACTACTATGATCATAACCATATGATCAAATCCCCTTGGCTAATTCTCACATGGCAATGGTGACATAATCAAACTACCTACTCAAATTTTCTACCACTGGACCCAAAGTGCCTAGATGAAAACTATGATCAACCAAATAAATTACACTTATGTACACAAGATCTCAAATCATATATAACATATTAGAGATATATTACACATTCTCAAATTACCATACTCATCCTAAATTCTCTCTAACCATGTCTATACTAAAGATCAACCAACCATACATAAAGCACACTAAAACAAGCACATTGCACACTTTGTCATTGTCACATAGACTATCAAATTACTTCATCCACTCACTAAATCATATCCATGATACCACCATGACATCATTATCATAACTCTCCAACAATCTCCCCCTTTGTCATTAATTTCAACACCCATTAATATAGCAATATATAGCTCACCTCTCTCCTCAAAGCACCCCCAAAACATGAACTTTATACCCCTTTGACATAATGAAAAATTGGGAAAAACTAATAATTAAGTCTTGAAAATACTATCAAATAAGAAAAAACCATCTTATAAATATGATACAAACTCCCCCTTACCTTGAGCCTACCTCTTTTTTCCATGACAAACATCTTCTTGCTCCATACCAACATTCTCTTCAATTAAACACAAAAACAAATGAAGAAAGAACACACAAAACCATAAAAATATGATGCAACACATCAATAAATATCTAATATATAATCCCCCTAATAACTCTGAGCAATTTCATCTTCTGAGCATCTTCAAATCTCCACACACCATGAAGAATCACCATATATGCTTATTAGCCTTGTCTCTAAAGCTACCATAAGGACTAGCAACAAAACATCATTCCACTCACCAAATAGGAAACATTCACTAAACCAACTTAATAACTCACCTTGAAAGACACATGCCTTTCTCTTTCTAGAGAAACTGAGCAAAAAGTGCTCTTCTTCAAACTAGGCCTGTCTAGCCTTCTTGTAGCCCTACTTGAAACTTGTAGAGCCCAAAATTTTCAATAAACACATATCCAAGACCTAAAACTTCATATATATATCACCCTCATATTCCCCCTCAATTAAATCAATTTTAATCACCAATCCCATCCTCTGTAACATATTTCCTTCACAAACCTACTAGCTAATTAGCTATCCATATAGACAAAAACTTGAATAATTTGAGAACCCTAAACTTTCAATTTTATATGATGATTAATTTTACCACCCATTTAGCCCATTAAAAAAATTAATAATCCTAAAACCTCATATCATAAGGTATACTACCTTAACAGCATAGCCCAAAACCCTAGAAACTCAAAAATAAGCAAGGTCAACGAACTTCCTTCTGATCAATGTCCAACTTTGAAACTTATTGCACACCTGGAGACACCCATAATACACTTATGGACCAAGATTTGAGCTTCCACACCATTTGAAACATATAATTCCTATAACCCATTTTGTGCCTAATTTCCCTTAAGATAAAAAACTAAGAAATTTGAGAGTACTAAAAAAACTTTAATTGGCACATACATACCTTCAGACCAAAAAAAACACCCAGAGCACACCAGAAATAAATGCATAGACCTTTCTAAACACAAAACACTTCTTGAAATTTGCATCAATCTCATTAAGCCACCAAGAACCACGTATTCTGACTCTATACTATAGCTCCTTCATAAACCTCTGAAATAGGCTCATAAACTTGTTGCTCCCCCTTAACAAAAGACCTTCTCTTATTGGCATTATCATATTGAGTACACAAACATGCTTCTCTACTGAAAGGAGTCTCTTAATAAGTATAAATAGATACACCTTCTATACCTCAATGCTCTAAAAAAAAATAACTCTTCATATTCCATCTCCTCATTACTCATCTGATATTTATAGTTCTTCTTCTTATTCATTGGCTTAGGAGAAATAACTTCCTTATCCACTAAAACATTTTCCTTTTCTTCTATGATTGAATTTTCAATACATGGAGACAACACATACTCATTACATAAATTTTCATCTAAAGAATCTTCCTTACAACTTGGAACCTCATCATTAGCCACAAAACATTTATGTTATTTACATGATACAAGCTTAGTAATAGTAATATGTTCACCTAGATCCATGCATACCTAAGGATTGGCCACAATCATCACCTTAATCTTTTCCTGAGCTTTATTTCTTTATTCTCAACATGAGAAAATGATGAGACCTCTTGGTACTCTTTAAATTTTGAAGCATTCTCCATCACAACAAATAGATTACTTAGATCTCCAATATTATCATGACTCACACTTCTCACCTTTGGCTTCTATGTGTTAACTTTCGTTCTTCCTTGAACTCTAGGAGCTTGATTAAATAAATTCTATTTTGTAGGCCTTTGCTTGAAGAACCTAGCAATGTGACCTTTTTATTCACAATTGTAGCACACCATACCTTTTGAAATAAATGTATCTTGCCTTACGTTATTTGGATAGAAATATGCAACATGTCCTATGTGGATAATGGTTTGCAAAGTGTCCCACATCACAATAATTGAAACACTTGATTCTATTCACACCTTTTGATTAATGACCCCCATCATAATCCCCATGCAAATTCATTTCTAACATGTCTCTTGCACTCTCTAACCCTATGACCTAATTAACTACATGTATAATATTAACCATAGAATCTTTCATACCTCATGGCATTTGGATGTCTAATCTGATTTGTCTTTACTCTATCAACACCATCAATCCTTTTCTAATGATTTATCTTTAGAGTATGATTTTCCTAGTTCACATTAGTCTTCATCTTGTCTTGAGCTAATTTTTTTGTTCTTATTCATATCCAAGACCATTTCTATCACCATTAGACTTTTGACCACTTATAATGTTTTCTAGATCACATGAACTCTTTTCAAATCTCACAAATGACTTCACCTTACTAGATGTATTCTCTAACTCAGATTTCAAAGACTCATTTTTAGAAACATACCTTAAACATTATTCTTCTTTGGTTCTTAGACTTTCAAACATAGATTCCAACTTATAATTAAGAAACATGATATCACCTTCATTCTCCCTAGAGTCTTCAACCAATCTTGCCTCAAATATACTAAATTACTCCTCACAGTCCTTGATCTTATATTTCATCTTCTATTGATTTTCTTCTCAATATTTAGTTCTTCAATAATATTCACTAAAATAGTCTCATAGTCCACCTCATCTTCATCATCATCTAAATCAATCCAAGTAGACTCCTTATGATGTGAGAAACTTCCTTCCTTAGCATGAACAGGGCTTCATCTTTAGCAAGACCATCATCTTCATGATCATATTCTGATTTAATATCTTACTTTGGTGTAAAGACTCTTCTTGTTATTGAAGGACCTCTTCTTGTTGTTATACTTGATGAAACATTTCTTCCTATATGTCTTATTGTCAACATCTTGTCCTTCACCATGATCTTCATCATCTTTCTTCTAATGCTTATGAAGGCACTTTTTGAGAAAAATGTATTATTTATCCATAGTTGAAACATTTGAAGGGTATTTTACACTTATACTTCCCTAATCTAATGTTCAATTTAATAGCAATCAAATCAATTAGTTCATCATCATAAAAATAATATATGTCATCCTCTTTAGATTTCTTACATTTGAACTTCTTCTTAGGCTTCATCTCTATCTTGAATTTTACTTCCTTCTTTAGTGGTATATCATCACTCTTCCTCGTCTCATAGGTAGTAAGGGTGCCATGTAATTGATCCATATTCAACTAAATAAGGTCATGACTCTCTTTTATAGCAGATAATTTTAGATCAAACTTGAGGGATAAAGACCTTAATACCATTTAAACAATAGTAGTCTCTTCAAGATTCTCTCTAAGACATCTGATGATATTCACAATCTTATCAACTCTCTATAAAAAGGATGCCATAGTATCTTCTTCATTCATCTTGAGACTTTCAAATTAACTTCTATAAGTCTACAACTTAGCAAGCTTAAACTTTAAATCTCTTTTAAAAATAATCTTCAATTTATCCCATATTTCCTTGGAATTAGTGCAAAGAATTACTTTAGTGAAATCAATTTATATAAGACCATAAGTGATGGCATTCATTTCTTTAGAGTTGTTCTCAAATATCTTCTTATCTGTAACATTAGATGGAGGAGTAATAGGAGGAACATAACCATCTAAAATAGATTTCTATACATCAAACCATAGGTACATAATGTATGTCCTCATCCTGACACTCCAAAAACCATAATTGGATCCATTGAACATCAATGCTTGCTTAGTAGAGAAACCACCTTGCACATTCTGACTAGCTAATATACCTTAGATCACCTTCAAGCTATCAAGATTTTACCAAAGTACCTCAATTTGATACCAATTGTTAGAGGCAAAATCATTGAGAGGGGAGGTTAATTAGTGAGCCCAAATAATCTAACTTAATCAGTTACCACAAGCATTCATGAAGCCTACACAACATTCACATCAATGAGAAAATGAGATAATGCAAAATCAATTACATAACACATGACAAAAATGGGAAACCCTCTTAGGGGAAAAATTGTAATTGGACTATTATCTTATAATAACAAGATCTAAGTTAGATCATCTACAAATGATTGAGGAACTACAATCCCACAAGGTGCTACCACACCTATCTAGTTGAGCTATAATAATAACCAAATTTTTTAGAAAGTTATATCTTGTAAGGAGGTTAGAACCACCTTAGATTCTAATGTGCCAAAAAAACACCTATGAACACATCCACCTCTAAATTAAGTCTTCAACACCTGAAGATGGTCCACTAATTATCACTCTTCACCTTCGCTCATTCTCAATCTACAAAAGCACTATTATACAAACAAAATTATGACCTACAGGTCATACAAATAATCCTCAAATTGATTTACTCTTCAACTCATTCTTAAGTTACTCTATTCCTTTTTTACTCCACAAAAACACACAATAGCCTCTATCCAATCTCTCTTTAGTCTCTCATACAAAGTCTAAAATCTATTATCTTTGGTTAGTCTATTTATAGAGAAATCATGATAATCAAAACCCTAATTAGCCATTAGGCATGCCTTAGTCCTTAAGGCATCTCTCACATGAAGACATATCTCAATAAAATCTTCATAGGTTGGCTATAGCATCTATGGGTCACTCTTAAGGAACTATACCTTTTAATAAAGACCTTGTAGCCCTTATAGGCCTCATGTGAACCCATTCACTCCTTTATTACTCATTCAAGAAAAAAATAACATAGGACCACTTTCCAATACATGGGCCCACTCCTTATGTCCCCTTCAACATCCTCAAATGATCACAGTCATCTTAGCTCACCTTTGTGTATACTCAATCAACTCAAAAAGAGACCTTATACATAAGAACACCATTACCAAAAAGAAGTCAACTTATTAAGCACTGTTCATACTCAATATAGATTCATCACACCTCCAAAATCCACATTAATCATCCTCATAGAGTCTACAACACTCCCCAATAACTAAGTCATCATGAGACATCAAAATAACATCAATACAAGCTCACATATCCTTGTTGGGTCACTTTCAGAACATATAAAAAACATAGTCAACTTTAGATTACCATATCTTTATCTGTATACACTTTCAAATCTTCAATAAGTATTTCTAGATATGCCTTGGAGTCCTCTACCAATTTTATTTTTACTACATGAGCAAATTCATCCTAGATATAAAGTTATAGCCTAAAAACTAGACACTATTTTTTCTTTATAAATTAAAATATTCAAATACAAATGGTCACAGATAACCTTCAAACACAATGCACAAATCTTATGAAATCTCAAACTAGATCAAATACACACCATAAATCTTGTTTGATGTTTAGCATATAGTCCACCAATGCTAGATGTTAAACCTATATCACTTTGACCTCATCTCATGCAATATTTAAATGTTGACTAAACATGCTCCATCAATCTTTATAGATCAACTAGGTCTTTAATGATCAATGATCACCATTTGATCAATATATATGAATTCACATTCACCATTAGATCATTATCTTATGTCTTTTCTTAGTTATTAAACATCATGCACCTATCTTCATCTCCGTACTTCCTGACTTCTTGAAGCAACACACACCATTGATCTTTCTCGAGATTTAACTCATTCAAAAATGACTATGGGAACCCTTTCAATATGCCTAAGTAGCCATTTTTTCACCTAAATAACTTATGCACTTAATCACATGATCTTAAATTTAGACCAAATGATCTCCTCACTTAGGAGAATCCAAGCATGTGACACACATCTCTTGAAGCCTTTGTATGTGTGAGATATATCACCATTAAAGTGCCTTTTCAAAATCTTCTATCATAGAGACAACCATGTCAAAACCTTCCTAAGAGGCCAAATTTAAGCATCCATAACTTTTTTCATGCTTCAGTGCATGATCTATAATTTAGTGTAAATAAACTATGCTAAAAAATAAATAAACCCATATGATCAATTTCTTTTGACACCTTCATATGTGCAAGATATAACACTATCAAAATTCTCACTGGACTCTTTTTGCCACACTAAAAAATTGGCTAAGTATGGGGAAACACAGTCAAACTGCCTAAGAGGCCAAATTTGCATATGCATATCTCATGATGTGCTACATCACATGATCTAAAAATTAGCAAAAATACACTAGGAATAAAATGTAACAAACCCATATGATCATTTCATCCTGACACCTCCACATGTGTGAATACTAACCTCATTAACATGCTTATTCAACTCTTTTTGGCAAACTACAAATTTGGCTATGAGAATTTGGCACATAACAACTAGGGACTAATTTGATCACAACCATATGACCAACTCCACTTGACTCATTTTCACATGGAAATGGTGATGTCATAAAACTATCTACTCAGATTTTTTGATGCTAGACATAAAGTGTTTAGGTGAAAGCTATGATCAACCATATGAATTCCACTTATGCACATAATCTGTCCAAGCATAGATAACATCTTAAGGACCTCTTTAACAATCTCAAATTATCATACTCATCCTCGATCCTCTCTGACCATGTCAATACTAAACATCAACTAACCATATATAAAGCACACTAGAACAAGCACATTACACACTGTCATTATCACATAGACTATCAAAGCACTTCATCCACTCACTAGAGCATCTCCATGACACTACCATGACATCATTATGAAAACTCTCCAACATTGACCTTGAAACTCATATGAAGGCTTATTTTCCTTTTACTCATGTTTACACAATTTTGTATACTATATCAAGCATGTACTACATAAATAGTCAAGATTTACTATGATTTTTATGCAAAAACCTATTCTTAGGTTTAGAATAAGCTTTTCAAAACACCTAGTTCATAATATTATCTTACCTTATACCATGATACTTATTTTGACATGCCAACAACGTTGGAGAATTCAATAAGTTACCTTCAAATTCTATTTCATCAGAGAGACAAGATTTTGCTTTCAAATTTTCTCTTGTCATGATACTTCTTTGATGAATATCATATTACCATGTATGACCTCAAATCTGACCTTGAAAAACCTTCCATTTATCTTGACTTTGACATCAATGACAACAATAATGCTTCAAACACAACAACAAGAATCATACCTCAACATTTAAGTGACCTTTATTACTTCATTATAACACATCTAAAACTACCTTCATGATTTAGGATTATATAAATAGTCTCAAGATCAAGTGAGTGTATTTTATGATCTAAGAAGGTAAAAAATCTCACATCAACCTCTTCAATTATTTGTATGTGTTTAACTATCTTTACACCTTGAGTTTACCATGAATTCTTGTAAAAGTAGGGTATTTTTTACATCCATACAAGTGTCCATACAAACCAGTTACATGATTATAACCTTATTAAAGTGTAAGATGTTATTCAGTTGTTTCCAAGACTATTTAATATATTTTGATACATTTCTCTCAAATTCTCCTCCATCAGGTTCCTACCAAGGTCTAATAACGGTTTTAGGTGTCTTCATCTCTTAAAAATTGTTCATAAATAATAGATCCTCTCTCCTTTATAATACCACAAGGTGTAATTAGGAACATACCTCCAACACCTCCAAACAACACTCAATTCCATAGAAACTCTCCTTCAATATCCAAATAAAACTTTGACCTTCTCTAACTGTTGACAAGGTGAATGAGATTTTTTGAGTATTTAACCTTCTTATCAATATTTCATACTGATGTAGAGTTGGAAGAATGAACTAGTGTTATGGTTTTTAAGTATAATACCCATATCATCACATCTAATAGCCAATTTCCACCATTCACTACTGTGGTGGAATTTTGAGTTCCACTAAAAGACATCTCAGGTATGGTGAATTGTGTGAGAGATCGAGAGAATGGAATTAGGATATAATAACCTTTCATATGTTCACCATTTTTTTGGTGACATTAAATATGTATAATACAACCTATAATGTGCCTTTAAATTATATTAAATGAGTAGAAACCTTCACAAGGTTTTACAACTTGGACTATCTATCATGAGGGTTTGAATGCAATTATGCATGCTTAGCCTTAGTGGATCTATTTTATCCTTATTTTCCTCTCCCAAGGCTCTAATATTCATGAGATATTTTGATTATTATTTAGTCATCACTCCATTCCATTAGGACCCCAATATTAATGTGAATATTCCATATGTTATTCATGCCTAAGGACAAACCTATAGGTTTCAACTAAATTGTCTTAACTGTAGATGCTTTATTAAGGTCACAATGAGTTTATTTTGATCATCTATTCTTGATTATTTTTTTATATCTATAATATAAAATAAACTTATCCATTATTTATTCATCTGAGATCCAATCTCATTACTTTTAATTGCATCTTTTCTTCAAGATTATAACCAACCTGAGTTACTTAGACCAACATATAGGTGGTCATAGAGGTTTGACTACATTTTAAGGAGGTTTAGAGTCTTAATACAAACCACTAAGGAAAAAAATACCTTTGTAAAAGTATTTAAATTTTTATAACCTTAATGAACCCTTTAAAACTTTACCAAAACCATACATCTTCACAAGATACATTTTATCTCTCATATACATAATACATGTTTGTAAGTAGTGATTTGGTGAGAGTTTAAAGATTAAAATTAGGAACCTAATTTTATAAATTATCTCATTGAGACATTCATGGTTACTTAAATTCATGATTATTTATCACATTATACATATCTACAAACACATTATCACCTTCCTCTATTCTATACATGTATACTCTCTTTATTGCCTCTTATAGGTCTGTGTGGACTCTTCACTCCTTCAATACAATGATCATTTAATGATATAATTTTGAGGGTTTAGATATGGATGAATAGGTTTAGTTTTATTTTTTACTTCTATAATATAAATCTCATGTAAAAACACTATATCTTCTATTCATTTACTTATATAAACCTATAGGTCTGTTTGGATTCTTGTGAGCATTGGGTCTTCAGACCATACCTACTCTACTATCTTGGGATTCACTAAATATGAAAAAAATTGTATTAAACTCATTTTTTAGACCTTCAAAACTAATTTTTAATGTAAACTTCAATATAATTTCATTAAATACATACCTATAGGTTTGTAGACATGTAGTTCTACATTTATTATGCTTTTAAACCTCTTATGATGTTTGGCCTAGCTTCACTAAGACTTTAATCATATATAAATTGTTCACTACCTTATTTATTATGTTATAACCTTAATATATTCCCTAAACATTAAAAACATGACTTCTCTACTCCATTCTGTAGGTGACACAAAAATATAATCCTCTAACATAGAGCATGAATGCCATTAAATAGCTATTACATAATAGTCAGTTAGGTAGGAATATTTGAATGGAATGAGAAGAGATTTAAAACACTCAACCATAACCTATATGAATTAGAAACAATCATACTCTCCAAAAACTTCACATGCAAATTGTGACACCTTTTACATGAAGGCTCCTTTTATAACCCCTGATGTTCACATGTGTGAGCTTGTTGGAAAACAAACATGAAATATTTTCTAATATCCATATAGACCCTATATAATGTTACTCATACTCCAATGAGTTCAAATTTTTGTGAAAATTTACATAAAGCCAACCTATTGGGGATTACAGGTAGTTTTTGACCATTCAATTCTTAGTGATTATTCATAGAGAAGGGGATTAAATATGAAAAATAATTCTAGGAATTTTAAGGCCACTACTACCCCTATCTCTATCTAAGAGCTTGGGCCTTGACTCCACTTGTACGACCTATACCATCTTCATGAAAATAGCCTTTGTGAGCTTGTGAGGAGATTGATAGGAGAGATAATTCATATTTGGTATTATTGAGACTTGTGTAAGCTTCCTAAACTTAGAGGTGACCTAAGAATGTGAAGAGACACTATGAAAGCATCTTCACCTATAAGTGGGCTCTTGAAGTTCATACACATGCCTTAAACTACCTCTTTGGAGTTAAAATTGAAGTAACTAACCTATTCTATCATTAAAAATGATACTATGAAATTATCCTAAAAACATTCCTATTAGATATATTCTTATAATGTTTGGAATTTGATAAAGTCCATAAGTTACCTTATATTATCCCAAAAGGTGACTTAAATGACTTTATAGTGCATGATATGCATGGTGGAAGACTAAAGAAGGGTTAAATGACTTGTAGAGATTTGGAAGGCCACGTTTAACTTTAAATTACCTCCTCACCATTGGATTTAATTATACATGCAATAATATTACCTTGAGAAGGCTTAAATTGGCCATAATTGAAACCTAGGTTTCTCCAAAAACCTTAAAAAATGCTAAAATACCTTATTCTCTTAAAAAAATTAAAATTATTTAAACCAAGTGACCAAGTGAAAGGAATTGACTTCATAGACCATGTACGATCTTGGCACATCATGACATATTCCTAGGACACACTAGACTGACCTTGAAAACATTATAATGCATTAAAAAAGACACTACCTTAAATATTGATAACAAGACTAACAAATCTTCATTTTAAGACCTCATAAGGCATGGGATGGGCTAGGAACAAGGCATGGAAAAATGAAAAGAAAATTTTCACCTATATGGGTTGACATTTTAACCTTGAGGGCCAGAATTGGTTAATAATAAAAACTTTTGAAGAGATATAGCCTTGTATTTAGGCTAAGGAAGGGTAGGATGTAATGTCGATATATTATTGAAGCATTCAAAAATGGTTAAAGGAATTATTATTTGTGTTGTGATAGCAACATATATTGTTGTTATTAGACTTTATGGGTTTAATAATAGGAGTATAAGCAAGCTCTGGGGAAGGTTGGTATAACTGGTAGTCTCAAGTCCAATGATAAGCAAATCTATGAATGTCATAGTAAAGGTGGTCGACCCATTGGGTGGTAGGGGTTCAAGCTATAGAAAAGGAAGAAGAACATCACTAAGGGGAAGCAAGGTTAGGGGATAGACTAAGATAGGCTTGGATAAAGAATAAATAGAATTAGATAAAGGATGAGGCTCAACTACGAGTAAATAAATAATAGGATCCAGAGTAAGCTCAACATAGGGAGAAGCAAGACATGTAGAGGGATTAAGGGAAGTAGAAAAAATCTCTGGGGAAAGTAGGCTATAGGGATCCTAGTATCTAGTCAAATGATAGGGACTAGTCATAACATGATCTATAATCATGATCCTATGAGGCTCTACAAAAACTAGAGGTGTGTCATGTGAATGTTCCATCTCGACCCTATGAAAAAGAGGAATAATACTAGGATTATGAATGATATAAGATAGAATATGATAAAGCAATGAGAAGACTAAAATAAAAAAGAATGGTAATGAAGGATCTTATCATCTCTAACTTAGACTAAACATCATAGAAATAGATCATTTAAAGTATAACCATCATCACAATCAGGTGTATGAAGGTTAATGGTGTAAGTAGGTATGGTCTTTTCATTGGAAGCTATTTTTTGAATAGAATTATGAGTCTTGGTTAAGACCATGAGTATACCATCAATAGGTGGCTAATAGTAACGTGACTTCAAGGACAATGGAAGTTGGGTAGTGGGATGAGGGGAAAAATCCGAAGTTTTGATCTTGAGGTTGATTTTTTTTTATTCATCATCATCAGAGTATAAGAAGTTAGGTGGTATGTTCTCGATGAGTTTGGGTTGTTGATCATGATAACCTTGAGTAGACTTGATGGAAAAATTGAAATATTGAGATTCATAGAATGAAACACTCAAAAGGGTTAGAATTTTGAATACACCACATTCTTGGAATTGTTTAAAACTCTAAGGGTTTGTGTCTCTTTGAATCCTATAGATATAACCATTATGGGGAAACTTGACACATTGGTAGGTAGAAGAGGTGACAGTCCTCATGTGATGAGTCCAAAATTTTCCATCAAATATATTGTAGGAAAGGGGAAAATTGAATATCATAACCTTCACTTAAATAGTGATAGGTGAGATGGTAATAAGGAGCCACATGCAACCTAAAGGAGGCATTTACCTTTGGTTATAACCTTGACATGTGTTGCATATGAATTTAAGATTAAACTCAAAATATCCAAGAGTTTTAATGAATTCAAGAGAGGAAACACAAGTAACTAAACCCTCATTAATCGAAGCATGTTTGACTTGGATATCACTGATTTGAAGGCTTATAAAGAGTGGAGGATCATTCATATGAAGTATAATCTCATATAGGATCATGGAATTAATAGTAAATTTAAGGGAAAGAGAAGTATCCATTGTTTCATCAATGTGTATAGACTTATCTATGAATTTTTTTAAGATACTATCTTTCAATCTAGTTAAGGTAGATTCATGTTCTATTAAGGGAGGATGAGGGATTTTCATTTTGAATAATAATTTCATCAGGTGATTATGTTGATGCAAGGAAGTTTGCATGAGTGCAAGGAAGAGTATTTGAGATGGAAGATTAGAATGTTCCATGATAGGGTCCTATTCATCATAACCCACATGTGGAATACTAGAGAGAGGTGTGTACTATTTGAGGAGATCTTGGGAAGGAGGAGTAAAAGTTCATTCAAACTTATGTTGATAGGACATGGTTAATTTAGTCTAGGGACAAACTAATTGATTGTCTTGAGAGGATAAGGTAGTTGATTTAGGTTTATCTTATGATTAGTTTGAATAAATTATAGTATAAGGTTGAAGAATGTTTTTAATGGGTGTAGATGTTTGGAAATTGTAAAAATAGTGTGAGAGGTGTTATCCAATTGAGGTTTTAGAATTGGTTCTTGGAAATAAATAAGGTCCTCTTGCCCTAACTTTATTAGGTGAGACGGGGAATAATCTTGGATAACATGAAAAGTTTCAGATGGTTGGTGCATGTGTGTAGGATGAGAATCAATGAAAGAAAATACCCTCGTATATTAGTCATATTTACCACATTCTCTTCAGGAGTTTGGTATATAATACTTTTAATGTTGGTGGTGGAAGGAATATGCTTGTCATTATTGTCTTGATGATTAGGAAGATGGTATCAGTAAAAGTGTTTAATTTGACCCAATCTTTGTAGAGATTACCAAACATTTTTAAATGTAAGGTAGGATTAGTTGATCCATTTTAACTAATGGTAGGATTGACACCTCCTATTTATATGTTTTCAATTTGAGTCATAAGAGGTTCATTTTGAATATGTTTAATTATTTTGTTAACAAGGGGTGGTTAGGGAATGATGTTTCCATGGGAATCCCTAAGGGGGTAGGGGTATTTTGATTTTTCACTCCCCATGTAACTTGTTGAGGTTTATTTTGAAAGTGAATAAGGTGAGTTTGCATTTGCATCATTTAATTGGCATTATTATCTTAAAAATCATTAATTTGATTAAGAGTTTGTAATAATATTTGGTGGGTTTGAGCAGTATTTTGACTAGTGTACATGACATGTGAAGTATTAGCATTGGTATTAGTGGCTTGGGTTGCACTATGAGTAGTGACATGCACAACACTAGTGAATTGAGAGGCATTTGTATAAAATTAAGCACTATTAGTAGGATTAGCATGTGTAGCAAAATATGCACTAGTAGAAGGATTGGCATGAGAAGAAAAAAAAACACTAGTGGCATGATTACCATTGGTATAAAATAATGCACTAGTGGAATGATTGAGGTGGTGTGTCTTGGAAAAGTCCCACTAGATGTTGAACCTACCATGTTAGTAGAGATACTTGGCATGGAGGTTTAATAAATCAAAGAAGAAGAGGTCATAGTATGAGAAGGAGTCAAAATACAAGGGAGAGGTTGAGAAGCAAAAAAGGTATCACCCCTAAATATATGAGAGAATGTAGGGGAGGGTGAATGGGGTTATTTTATTTTACCAATTATTATGAGATTGTAAATATTTGAAAGGTATTTTCCCCTATATTGAGGAAATTCATTAATGAATAAAAGAATTTTAGGTGTGTACTCTAATTTTGATTGATCTTCTAAAGATAAAAGAGGGTTATGAACTAAATATGAATGAGGAGGAGCCTATAATTTATAATTTAAGTGGCCACATGCACATTAATTTCATCTAGAGTAGAAGCCACAAGCTATTTTTGGGTAAACCTATTGGGATCAGTAATTCGCATCATATCTATTGACTTCAACTTTGTGTTGTCCTAAAATGGGAATTTCATGATGATAGAAATAAGCTAAAAGGAATCATGCAAAGAAAAAATCAAAAAATAGGATAAAAAATCATACTAGTCGGCTGTGTTTGTAACCCAAGAAACATAACAAAAAGATAAGGATACACAGTCATGCAGGTTGAATGTGTATTTTAGTCAAGTAGTATAAATAGGATGATAGGGATATAAATTCATGCAGGTAGAATATGTATTATTGAACAAAGGATTGAATAGAGAGATAAAAATACATAGTCATGTAGGTCGACTGTGTATTATAGGTAGGAAGTCTTATCAATTTGTAAGAGACTGTATCGACCAAGATGATAATGTTCTGAAATAGGGTAAATTTTTTCAAGATAATTTGAATCAAAATTAAAGTGAGCACATGAGTAATTGGATCAATGTGACTTATTTAATTGGAACACACAACACAAACCTTACACCAACACCAGCCAATGCAAGTTTTATAATAAAACACATAGTGATCAAAGAGTAAGCAACAACTGAAAAGTAAATGCTAACTAGTTGGTCATCCTAAGTGTTAAAGTTATAAGAAATTTTAATTGTAATGTGATAGGGAAGTTCACTAAAATAAGGAATGAGAAATCAATCTAAGCTTGGTTTCAAGATGTTTGGGTTGAAAGGGATCTATATTGACAATGGTAATGGCTTAGTAGTAGGGCCTACACACTCATTTCACAATCTTGCAACGATAAAGGTGTCAGGTGCTTTTCCAATATATACCATCAACCACATGTTTATACTTGACCAAAAAACCGAGTTAGCTTCCCTCTTGGTGATGAAATCCAAGTAGGTAGGCCTTGGGAAGTCAAATGTTTAATGATTTTTGAATGTAGATTTATTTGGTAGTGTGTGCAAAAGAGTAAAATAGTGTAACTAAAATGGTAATTTGAAAACCACTTATCTAAGCTATGTGAGTTACTCTAAGCATGTAAATAACTAAAAAGGAAAGGTAAATTAATTACTAGCAAATAGGTATTAATTCATTGATTGATAATAGTATAGAGTCAATTGAAGTGACACTGTATGCAAATAATATATAAAAAAGTCAAACTAGTTGACTATGTCTCTTAGACAGAAGATAAAATACATAATTGAGTTAACGAGGCCAACCCAATTAGCTATAGGGTTACAATTTTATAGGATATAAACTTGTGAAAAAAGTACTAAAAGAAGAACTAAAATGATAGAAAGAAAAAATAAAGGAACCTTGGTGGGCTTGAAGATGTTTTAGGTTAAAAAAATTTATGTTCTGATGTTCAAATATTGATTTAAAATTTTGCTAATTAGTTCTATTGGTTCGACGAAGTTTTCAAAACCCTATATGATGGGAAAGAGATAACAAATAGAGTTGAACTATTCAACTATGTTTGTAGACCTGTATGTTGATAGAAGAAAATAGTAGACAAATTAAATTGGTTTGAATATTTATGCTAATCTGTAACTGAAGAATAATATTATGTCTAATTACTCAACCTAATAACCTATAATTGGTGAAGACCTACATGGATAGAACAATTTTTTTCAAAGAAACTATGTGTTAAACCTATGCACAAAAAGTTATAACTATATCGACTAGTTTGATAAAGTACTACAAATATATAAAAATATGATATGATGAAAAAAATGATGGTGTGAAAGAAAACATGCAAGGGTTAGATTCATGTTGAGTTCACCATAATGTATACAAAGGTAAATTCAACTGATATATAAATCAATCCTATCTTGGAGAAGATAAATCCTACTTACACTTTTGATTATTGATGCATTATACATTCGAGTTCATGACCAAGATGGATCTTTTGGAATTAGACAAGGGTTATTTTACCACAATAATATCTTTAGGGAGGGTTTCAAATTCTTGAGTTAAGAAAAACTATGCAATAACCCTAACTAGGTCCTATGTTTTCATATTCATAAAGTAAATGACAAAATCAAAGTAAAGTATAATCTAGTGCTCACCAAAGCTTTTGGCACAAAGTAAGGGTAATAAACATAAAAGTAAACATATATAGGAGATATATACTCATGCCAATGTATACAAAATCCTAATGAATTGGAGAGAAGTACAAATGCTAATCTATCTACTATTACAAAGGAATAACAAAGTTAGGAATAATTACCTTTGAAGACAAACATATCAAGCCTCAATATCTCCTTTGGCCTAGGTGCTTTGCAAGAGGTTTTCATTGTATGTAAGGATAACAAGGATAAGTTATCTCTAGGCTATATGGCTTATCTATACATCCAAAAGACTTGTGCATAAGCTAATATTTGTATCTCCAAAAAAATTATTAAAACCCTAAGCTATGTTCCTCAAGTATGGTGGATAAGTAGATGCAAAATACATTTTTCTTGTCCTTCTTCTCCAACTAATAAATTAAAAAATTAGTATGTATATATAGTTGATTATAACCCTAAATATTTCTAAAAATTTAGCTAATAGGGTTAGCCTAATCGACTTTATATTGTTATTGACAAAATCAAATTAGGTCTTAGTCTAGGTCAGTGAGGGGCCAACCTAGACACTAAATTAATTTTTTCAATTAGAATACAAGGTCAATGGAGCTAAAATTATACTATAAATTATTGGGAAGATTTTTAGACTAGGGAAGGTCTAATGAAGGTGGAAAATGGATAAAAGAGGGTTGAAAAGAGGAGGCAAAGCTTAGGGGATTATTTTTAGGAGATGGTTGTGTAGATAACAAGTGGTAATAAAGGGACAAAAATATTGTGAAACACCAATGTTATACCCACCCCTTTCTTACTGCATCTTTTAAATCATGCACTTAGAGATATTAAGACTCAATGGGTTCCTACAAGAGAGAAAGCATTAGTAATAGATAAAGTTTGAAAATATAATGTGTATACAAAATCTCTCACCAAAATTATATAGAAATGTTAAATCTACACAATCAAATCCAAAAATAAGGGGATATTACTTTAAAATAAGAAAAAACATAGTTTTCAAAATAATAACCAAAATAAACACACTAAAAATTGAAAGTTAGTTCTTTAAGTCCACCTCTTTCTGTAAATGCTATAGAAATAGTGTTACCCCATTGTTGTCAAGTCTATTATAATTTTTCCCATTGAGAATTAGACTATCTATATTTATGTAATACTTTTTAAATTTTTATGAAAGACATGGAAAAGTATTAAGTTAAACTAATATATAAATCCAACCCTAAGGCTAATGGGTCTCCAAATAATTCCCCCACTCCAATGGTTGAATCTTATGAATTTCCTTCCAAGGAAGAAAATGAGCCTAAAATTAATGTATATGAGGTTCTTGTCTTTCAACAATTTCAACAAAAAGGTATGAGTTGAGGAGTAAAACTAAAACACCCAACACTACAACCACACCAACAAATAACAAATACACTCCACTAGATTTCAAAGTTAATAATAATCCATCACCTCTAAATGGAAATAGTAGTTCAATTAAAACATAAAGTAATCATCTCAAAATGTTTAGACACAATATAATGAAATACATGAATAAAACCAAATCTAACATTACATTTAATGAATTATCTTAGTTATCTAAATAAAGAGATGTGCTCCTAAAATCCCTCTCTAATAAAGGAAAGACTAAGGTAGCCCATACTAATGTGGTCACATATAAAGGAAAAATATAAAATCCTTAATTTATACTCACCATTAGAATATTTGGGATAACTTACATAATTTTTTGGTAGACTGGAAAGGATATACAAATGTCATGCCACATACTAGTATTGGTAAAAATTTGGAACTCAACCTTATGAAATATACTACATAGGTTGTCTAATTAGACAAATAAACTGTAAATACAATGGGATATTGAAAAATGTACAGATGGAATTGGTATCAGATCCTAGAGTTTAATAATATATAAATATTTAGGTAGTTGAGATTCCTAAAACTTTCAATTTGTTGTTATGTAGAGACTAGTCTTGATATTTAAATGTATATGTACACACAAATTTATCTCACATGTAGCTATCATGGAATGGTGTGTCAAATCAAATTCAAATTGAATAAGATATGAAAATAAAGTATTTAATAACCAATTATCATCATAATAATGATAATGTTGAGGTATTAGTTATATATGTTTATATGTTCACACTATACACTAATAAATCCCCTGTTCAAGACTTTGACCTTGAGGCAAGCACTAAATTCTGGATTCTATATGTAGATAAATGCTAATATAGGAAAGCCTCCAGCATTTGGGTAGTTTTTATTGATCATAGGGTTGAGAATATTTTATTACTTACCGATTATAATTATTGTGTACTAAAAATATAACAGAGTATGAAACTTAATATTTAGATTGAAATTTGCTATAGCTCATGTTGTAAATATGATTAAAGTTTATAGTGAATCTAAAATTATTTTTAAATAAATCATAACTATTATTTATTTTAATTCCAAGTTTCTCAACAATTACAAGTATACACATTTATATCTCATTGAAAAATTCTAGCTTTTACTATCATTAGCATTCCAAGGGAGTATAATGAGATATCTAATGTTCTAACAACATCTGTAGTGAATTTGTTACCTTTATATAAAAATAAATTAAGATAATTTAAGGTGAAAAATATAAATAATCCATCCACACCTTTAAATATATAAAAATTCATGTTTTTAATGATGATGAGAAAATTATCCAGTTTCTCGTTAATTCAAGTTTATTTCGAGACCAAATCTTGGATGCAAAACAACACAATGGCCTACTACATGTTGAATAAGATGAAACTATAAAATTAAAAACAAAAATCCCTAAATGAAATATTTCCCTAGAAAATATGGTTGACTCCAACACTAAGAATTATATTAAAACTTGTTATTTGATTGAGAAAGGCCATATTCAAATAAATTTATGTACCCTAGAGGAATGCAAACATTAAATGAAGGAAAAAAATGCTCTAAAGAAGAAAAAGATGGATTGGTTAATTTATTAATGGAGAATAAAGAAAGCCTTGTCTTGCTCATATGAATATTTTAAAACATATAATCCATAGGTCATGGCCCACACCATTCCACTTAAGACCAAAATACAACCATTTAGATAAAAACAAAAACCAATCAACCCAATTTTAGAACCCCTCATATAGAAGGAAGTTGAAAAAAATTTCTTAGCTAAAATAATATTTCCCATACATAATTTCTCTTGGTTGGCTAATATATTTTCTATACTACATAAAAATGGATAAAATAGATTCTATGTTAAAATCAAAAATTTGAACAAAGAGTTTTAAAAAGATAACTATCCCTTGCCTTCTCTAGATGGAGTTATACAAATAATAAATGAATAAGAAATGCTATCTCTTTTAGATGAAATTTATGGTTATTACCAATTATTATTAGATCAATAGGATAGGTATAAAATTACCTTCACCCCTGAGTGGGGAATGCTTGCATACCATATAATTCCTATTGTTATTATTAATGCAAGTGATACTTTTCACTGAGTAATGGAATTCACATGCAAAGGGCTAGTGGGTAAGTCAATACTTATCTATATGGATGACATTACTATTTTTTATAAATATAGGAACAAACATATCCATCATCTCTATGAATATTTTTTAAGGTGTAAAAGGTATGACATTTCACTCAATTAAATAAAAAATGTGTTGAATGAGGTAAGCTTCTTGGATACATTGTTACTAAATATGGTATCTTCATTGACCTAGAAACATTTAAGGAATTTTTTATATGCCATTTTTTAATAACAAAAAAGAACTAAAATATTTATCTATAAAGATAAATTTTATGAGATGTTTTAGCCCTATATTTTTAGGGCTCATAAAACCATTGAATTTGATGTTTAAGCAGGATGCAAAGATAGAGTGGAATAAAGAATAAAATGAATATTTCAAATAATTAAAAGAACTGGTCATTTTAGCACCCATACTTAATATCCCAAATTATAGGATAGACTTTAATATATATTCATTTACTTCATAACATTCAATTGTTATTTTGTTGACATATAAATATTTTAGAGAATATGAATGGACAATTTCCTTTAAGAGCTCTCATTTAATGGATGTGTAATTGAGGTATTCCCTTGTTTAAAAATAGGCTAATGAGTTAGTGAAAATAGTCAATAAATTTAAAACATATATTCTAAATAACCATTTCCATGTAATATTACTTAACCCCATAATCAAGGCTTTATTGAATAAAATATAATTATGAGAGAAAATAAGAATGTTGGTCTCCATAATTTAAGTGTTTGTACTTGGAGATCAAACTATCAAAACTAGTTCGAGAACATGGAATCTATTGAGTGAACAATGAAGTGAAATTTATGAAGAAAATAGGAGAGGAAATAATGGATACTAATTATTATGACAAAATATTTACCACATATCCTAAATAGGTAAAGAGTGAATGGTACAATGACATACTATAATATATCCTTCGAGGGACTTTCCTAAATTAACTTATTTCAACTCAAATAAGAGATTTGAAATTAAAATTGACATATTATTCAATTTTCAATAAAATATTGTATATTTAAAATTATGAATGATTTTATCCCAGGTCTTTGATTAAATAACAAAAATAGTTGGTAATACAATAGTTTCTTGAAGACTTTGGAACTAACCATTCCTCATGAGACAACAATGCATATAAAATCCTTTGAGTAGGATAATATTGACCATTATTTTAAATGATTCACATACACATGTTAGAACATTTCACTTATACCAAATATCATTTGGTAGACAATTTTTTTTAATGCCATTTAGATAGTAATCTAGAAAACTATCGAAACCCCATCTATATAAGGGATTAAGGGATGGTATATATAGATTTGGAACAATATAGAGTTTTTTTGGTCGATGCCCCCTAGATATATGTATGGGCCTCTACTAATATACAAGGGAAGATATATAGAGATAGAGTTTTTGGGGGATCAATCCTAATTCATCATTTTTCCATAAGTTTTTTCTCACTACCATAGATTACTATGCTAGATGATCATAGGGCTAAGTTAAAAATCATAGCACTACAAGTGAAGTAATAAGTTTTTTAGAAGAAAACATTGTCAAATACTTTGGTTCTCCTCTTTGAGTATTTTTGATAATGGGTTAGATTTTGAAGTAGTAGATTTCATTGAATTGGTTTACAACCATAACATTATACTAAAAATTATAGATAACAAATACCCATAGGGGAATGGAGTAATTGATCCCACTAATAAAAATATGATTTGAATGATCAATAGGATAACATGAAAAAATACCAAAATATTGCACACTTTATTGAAATATTCCCTATGGGAAGATATGACACAGATCCTTTAAGACATCTCATTATATGATATTATATTGTAAATGACAAGTCTTTATAGTAAATTGGCTTCTCCTTACCTATCAATTCATTTAGTAATGTGAAGGGGAATAGAAATTAGTCTAGGAAATATTGAATAATATTATTGAGTTGGAAGATTTAAGGATAAATCAACCTTAAATTACAGTAGACATCAAGATGTGATAAAAATATGATTTGATGAAAGATCCATAAATAAGGCTTTTAGAATTGTGTACCTAGTCTTAATTTGAGATAAATTACATGAAAGTAAGGAAAAAAATTCAATAGTTGGAGATATAACATATATCAAAACTTTTGGGAGAAAATAATTTCTAGTTGAATATCTTGAGGGAAGAAATTTAACACTACTAGTAAATGAGAGGAATATGAAACACAATATTTAGGCCACTTTGTAGTAACACATAATTTCAACAAACAAGTTTTCTTCTTTATTTTTTATTTTATTTTAGTTTTCTTTTCTTTTCAAAGTCATTTGGTGTGTTTACTTGATTAAACAATAATGTGTTCATAGAAATTTCAAAATCATATACGCTCAATATTGTTCCCACTATGGTGGGTAATAATAATTTTATGAATGTTATTAAAAATGTAAAAGAGGGTGAATTTAATCCATTAACCTTTAACATTTAAATGACCATTTATTTATTGTTTTATCATGACATGTATAAAAACTAAATGAAACTACCAAAAATATTTAACTTTTTTAATTTACTATAGGAAAGCAAATTGAATACCTAATTACTTATTTACTTAATAAAGTTTAAGTAAACTTAACTTATTTCTAAGTTGATGTCATTTATGAAAATAAATTACAAATTATATTTTTATAAACATATGATAAGACTTTGGAGTAAGTCCTAACAAACCCACTTCTGATAGAAAGTTAGTTCTCTGGACACATACCAAGATGATTTATTAAATTTTAAAACTTTATTCTATTTGTTGCTTTTGTGAAATTATTAGCTATTTGATCTACAGTTGGGAAAAATATTGGTTCAAGAGTTTCCTTTAACACCAACATTCATAGATAGTGATAGTTGACATCCACATGTTTGGTTATTTCATGAAATACTATATTTTTAGACATCTTGTTTACACTTTTATTTTCAATGCATAAAGGTGTAGGATAAATCTAAGCATCATGAATATCCTAGAGGATGCAACATAGATTTTTAAAAATCTCTAGAAGCATCTCATGTTGTAGTTTATTTTGATTCTATATTTTTATAGCACCATGCAATGGTGGTTGAACCCATATTCATAGTGTATAATTGCCACAATATCATGATTTTTATAGCATGGTGTAATAATTTTTTAACCCATATTCATAGTTAATACTCTTGTGGACACTCTTTCATCCACATAACCACCAAAATTGGCATCACAATACCCAACATGTTTTAGGTTCTTATTTTGGTGATACTCAAGGCCATATGTTTTTGTTTCTTAAAGGTAATGAAGTACTCTTTTTTTTGCATGTCAAAGCCTTTATTTGGGCTCATGTATAAAACTTGATAAAACACCTACTAAAAAGAGATATCAAGAATGATGATCATGAATTATATTAATCCTCCAACTAAATATCTGTGTTTTGTGCCATGAAAAAATGCACCACCTTCATCTTTAAATTTTTTAAAGTTACTTGAGGGAAAGTTTACATAAATTCATAATAAACCTTGTTCATAAATTATAAATTTACTTAATTTGGGTAGATAAAATTATTTTATATTTATAAGCTATGTCTATGCCAAGATAATCATGAAGAATTTAGAGATATGGCATCTCAAACTCATATTTTAATTCCTTATTCACTACCCTATTGTGACTTTAATCATTTCCCATGATAAATAAGTCACCGACATAAAAAATAAGAATGGATAATTTAATACCCTACACTTGAACGTATAATGTGCCTTTAGATTCACTATGTATAAATCTAATTTTTTATAAGTAGAAATCAATATTTTCATACTGAGCACATAGTGCCTATTTTATCCCAAATAGTGATATTACTAATCTACACACCTTGTGTTCAAAACCAACCATATAAATACCTTGTAGTTGTGTCATATATAATTCTTTATATACATCACCATTCAAAAAATAACTTTTAACATCTAATTAATGGGTATTCCAATCATTCTAAGTGGATAAGGAAAAAACCATATAGATAGTATGCCACTTTGCATTCAAGGAAATTATTTCTTCATAATAGATAACTTACTTTTGTGCATAAACTTTCAAAATAATTTGTGCCTTATTTTGTAAATGGAGCCATTAGAATTGCATTATATCATGTAAATCCATTTGCAACCAATGGGCTATTTTTTTGTTGAATTATTTACATCCATTAAGTGATTCTAATCAACATAATTGGAGATCATTAAATGATATTTGTCAGAGATAAAATTTTGAATTTTAGGAATACTTAAAGGAATAAATTATAAAAATAAAAAATGCTTTATAAAATCCAAGAATAAAACACACTTTCACACTTGTTAGAAAAATATATCTATGGGGTTTTGCACATAACCTTCATGTAGAGCATGCAATAGGTTTTTAATGGGATTTGCACTTAACCACACCAACAAAATGACAAAATATAACCTTATGTCTCTAATATTACACCTTTTCACTCATTTACATTAACCTTACAAAATACATGCAAATTTAATAAAGCAATATTCTCAAAAGATTCCACTTTTGAAATAATAATTTTGACCAAAAAGAATCTTTGGAGAGGTTTTAAATTTGGACCTCTCACTTGACAAGGGATTAAAAAAATAACAATCATAATTTTTTTATAAATCCCTTGTAAAACAAGAAACAAAATTTTGGAGGGACTCATAGTAGTGTTTAAATCATGTTTAGGTTAGATAAGAGTGAATTAACTTGATTTTACCAAGTTTTGACATTTTTAATCATGTATAGTGTGTTCCCATGCCATACTATGCCATTCTAATGCCATATAAATACAACATGATGATTTGGGATTTTTTACAATGCCTCAATGTTAACCAAAAATAATTTCAAACATTATACAATCCCTTCAATTGCTATACAAATGTTGTCAACATCTATTTTAAAGTATTCCAACACCATTTTTCTAGACTTTGTGTTTTATCAGTGCCTTGACTAATATTCCAATGCTTTGGTTGTTATACAATCACTCTTCCAATTCCTTATAAATGTATTTCCAATGCCATATTATTAGTTTAAAGTATATATTATTGTTTGGATATATTTGATAGTGTTTGGGATTGTTTTTTAAATTGTAAAAATACCTCCACCACCTTACATGTTGTTCTACAACTACTTTTAAAATATTTAATGCTTTAAAATGATCATAATTAAAAAATATTTTAAATTATCAAATAAATATTTATTTAAAATACAAACAAAACATTTATTTTAAGCACCAAATTCAAACACCAAAATAAAGTGGTTTCCTTTCAAACATAAGTCAAATACTATGACAAAATTATGCATAAACAAGCTTTATAGCAAAATTTTAAATTGTAATGTAAATGAAAAATTTATTTTAAAAAAATACCTCTTTTTCAAGTCTTGTTATCTTTATGGAAATGTGGTAATTTAACTAGAGCCTCTTTGAGACCAAACACTTCTTCTCGTAACAACTATGCTTTGATACCACTTATTGCACTGTAAAGAATTCATATAATTTGTAAAATCACATGGGTTGAATCTTGATCCCACTATAGTTGATATATTATATTTTTTTATTAATGTTATTAAAATAGATACAAGAGTGTGTCTTTATTCCATTAACCCTCGACATACAAAAGACCATTTAGTTATAGTTTTACCATAACCAATAAAATAACTAAATGTAATTACAAAAAACATCTAACTCTTTAACTTTATATAGGAATGAAACATAAATACATAATTAATTTTTTAATTTGAATTAAATTTAATGTATTTCCAAGGGGGTGGATTCTATTCAAAAAGGCATGCCCCTTCTACAAACTATATTTATTAAAATGTATGCCAAGACTTTGGAGCAAGTGTTAACATTCCTTTTGTCTTTGTTTGTTTTTTTAATTTATAATTGTATCTTGGATAATGAATGTTATATGTTTGACACTAAATAATTTTTTTTCCATCCACACTTATTAAATAAAATAATATAAGTGAAATATTTATCTTGTAACTATAAATAACAAAAAGAACCTCATTCTAGGAGATACCCTTATGTAATTTTGAGAAAAGATTTAAGGTGGAATATCTAATT
The DNA here is from genome assembly GCA_037957365.1 of Torreya grandis. Lineage (NCBI taxonomy): Eukaryota > Viridiplantae > Streptophyta > Pinopsida > Cupressales > Taxaceae > Torreya > Torreya grandis. The sequence goes on from JARHVA010008291.1 coordinate 224,307, forward strand.
GAGATTTTATGAAGATATATAAATATAAATAAGGTCATTTTAAGTAAATTTACATAAAGTCATTTTCTCCTTTAAATCCCTACAAAAAAAAGATATAATAGTTAAATTAAGTAATTCAATTAACAAAGAAAATATAAAGGAAAGATTTTGTCAAAGTTCACAAAAATGGTTTAGAACCTTTTATAATCTTCATTTATTTTAAATTCATAACTAAATTATAAACAAATTTGAATTAGGTAAACTCTACTAGGTTTATGGATGCCTATCTAATAGTAGAAAAATGCCTAGAGTGTATTATAGATATCTTCATTGAGGATGCCTAGCTAGAAATAGAATAATACCTAAGAAAACATGTAACATGTCTATATAATAGAATAAATAGACCATTAATACTTAAATAATAAAATTATACTTAAACCCTTGGCTAAAAGGAGAACTTGATTTTGATTTAAACTAAAAATTTATGTTTTAAAAAATTTATCCTTCAATAACACCATTTCAAGGATTAACATTATAATTAGTAACTCTTACTTAAACTTAATATTTAATTTATTTATTGTAATTGGTTGCAGATTTGATGTAAAATGAGAATTTTTAAATTATATAAATACTCAAAAACATTTCCTTGGTGAGTCCCCAATTATTGTCACCAGCTAACCCAAGTTATTATTTAAGAACTTGGGCCACCAATTTTAAGACACAAAGATAATAGAATATGTAGTTATATAAAATGCCACTTGAGTGAAATGAGTGTCATTGAAGACTACCTTATCCCTAGATTATTCATAGACCTATCTTAAGGCCTTTTTCAATCATGATCTAGTTTTGGTGTGGGTTTAACCCATCCTTATATGTATTGAAAAAAGTCCCAAACCATCTCCTAGGCATATAGGGCCCTAGCACATCAAATTCTGCCACCTAGACACTAGCATGAGACTTTAGAAACTAACACAATTTGCTAGTGACTAAGGGACCATGTTACTATCCTTTACCTCTTCTATCCTCTAGTAGACATATTTCCATTTCTCAAGACACATTACGGTTTGCCTAGACCTATTCCACATCCCAACAAACACTATATCAATATATACACCACTTTTATCCCTCTATTCACTAGATGGAAATTAGATGCAAATATATAAAAACAAGACTAGAAACAAGTTGTGAAAATAAAGATCATTAATCCCTATTATGACCTACTTTTGCATACAACCATCTACAGTAATCCTAAGCTTAGATTAATCAAATTTATAATCTCAAGTCATACTCAAGAACTCAAGTAGGAACTCATAATAGCACTCACTTATACTTGTACCAACACTTATATTAGGATAACTACATCATGCTTGATCCCATCTCAAGGTATTGGTATGTAGCCAAATCTCAACACAACAAGGTGTTTAGGTCATGTCCAACCTATCCAACTAACATTACACTTTTTTATTTTTGTTCCTCAAATACCCTAACAGCATAGAGGTCTAGGGATTTGTATTCTAAATAAATTAAAAATAGATAAAATAAATTGATCTAACACTTAGTAAAATAGTCACATGCATCTCATACTTAAGTGAAGGACCACCCAAAAGCTCATATTCCTTGCTTGTGAGGGACACTATCATGCCCCAAAGGACACTAACATAGTGTGATACTATCCAAAGAATTGCACTACTATCTAAGAGGATTTTTTACTTCATATTACTATTTACAACACCATTCCTATTCTGTATACTAGTTTACATCTTGTAAACTATCCATCTCAGTCAATTTCTGGCTAAGTATTTCATTTTGTGACTCATTTCTATTTATAAAATAATTTGATTAGGTCAATTATTATACAAATTAGTGTTTGTATTTATTGCATATTTATTCCCCCATTTAATGTTTCATCCCTTTAAAAATGTAGTGTTTTAAACTCCATAATGCCCTTAAAATTTAAATCATTTGGTGAATCTGACTTATTTTGAATAGTGCAAAAACTCTAGCCATATATGCTCTTAGAGGTTGTATCCTTTTGTTTTTTATGCTCAATAATTAGTTTCAAAATATCATATCTAATTCATTATTATATTTATACAATCTTTCATAGATTTAATTTCTTAAAAGGTTTGAAACATACAACTTTTAATTTTCCCACTTTGCAACCTACAATGTTAGAATTCAATAATTGATTTAATGAGAAAAATAAAAGACATTTAAAAGATGTCATTTCTAAACATATTACTATGTAATATTACCTTATCTATATTATTCAAGGAGATCTATTAAAATCCGCTACATGTCAATATTATAACCGTATAGACATTGATATTGTTACACCTATTACAAGGGCAGCTTAGACTCTACAACAATTACCTAAAAATAGCCAAACTTCACCCTTGGCACAACCTCTTGTGGCTAATACATATCCCTCTTATTAATATGTATAATCCCTTCACAAAAGATAATTTATTTACAATATAAGGTGTTACATCTTTAGTAGGCTACTACAAGACCATCTTTTGTCTTAAACTCTCACACACTCCTACATACACCTTTGGCATAACATATAATGGAAATTAATTTACCATCCACATCTATGGCACCAAATGTTACTTTGTATGATGGTAAGGGTGACCTAGAGCATCATCTAAAATCTTTCCATGTAGCATGTTTGGACTACATGTCCATTGATTGGATCCTCATTAAGTTATTTCCTCATAGTTTAAAAGATTATGCATTATAATGCTTGTATGATCTTCCTAATCAATCCATAAAATAATTAAATCCATTGGCATATATGATTTTGGAAAAAAAAATGATCAACATCAGTGATAAGGTTTCTTATGCTAAAGTTACATAACTCAAGTAAAAATCAAATGAGCCAATAGCTGAATATGTCTTGCGATATAAAACTATATTAGCAAAGATGACTAGCCCCATGATAGATAGATAACTCCAAGTCATATTCAAATAGAGTTTATTACTAGTATTACCTAAAGCTATTATATTTAATAAGTTTCCATCATTCATAGAGCTATACCATATAATGAAATAGTGAGAAGTCAATCTTCTCTCTATGGGTAAGTTAAAGTACACAACTAGATTAGATTCTACTAATAAGAGTTCCAATAATTTCACATACAAGGTGAGTCCCACTAAAAACAAGAATGATTAAAAGATAATAGTTAATGTATCTTCAAATTCAACTCCCCACATCATTTTATCAGTTTCTTCAAGGTACCCTTCACAAACCCTCCAAAATCACCAGCATGTGTTCTTCAATAACTCTTGGAATGCAATTTCATATCTCTCCCTCCCATCAAAAAGATTGATACTAGGACTCTACTAAGGAATTATGATGCCAATGTATTTTTTGACTATCATAGGGCACCAAGCCACAATAAAAATAGATACATTAGTCTATGACATAAATTATAAGATTTGATAGATGCTAATATAATTAGTGTCAGCATTCCTATAAATTCAACTACACCACAATAAAAAGAAGCAAAAACATCAAAAATATTTTCAGATCCATTTCTAAAGCATATGAATAATGAGACAATATGCACTTCTAGTGTTTTTTATACATATCAGGCATAGCCACCACTAGCATATCATCATACGCATATGATGGACACGCACCCTCTAAGTAATATAATTAGTGTGTATCATACTATAATGCCATCTAGACCTCTCATCATTTTATATGATCAAGAGATCATTGATGATGACTCATATTTAAATGCACTCTTTGTATGATCCTAAATTGATCATCATTACATTCAAATTATCATGGTTGATAATAGGTCAAGTATTAATATGTGTAATATCACACTTCTACATCACTTGCATTATTTAGAGCAAGATATCTCAGACAAATATAATTATTTAGGGATCTAATAGCCATGTTCAAAGCTCCATTAGGGAGATATTAATTTCATTACAAGTTGGTCCCACACATGTGGCCACCATAGTCTTAGTGGTACCTAGTGTCAACACATTTAACATGTTATTGGGTAGGCTTTGGATATAGTAGCTTAGGTCTATCCCATCCATCATACATATATGCCTTAAATATGTACATGCTAATCAAAGGGTTATAGTTGATGTCCTTACATATGAGTAGCCATTACCTATTTAATTATTAGTTACATAGCATACACCACTTACTATTCCTCACACAACTTCTATTACCATACCTCCAATATCAGTTGAGCCACCAAAAAAGGTGAGGTTTACTTATATGACATTACCATGTACACATAATATCCCACATAGACCTATATTAGATATACCCCTACATTAGGGACATGTTGTGAATTATAGAGAGCCTTTCTCTACCCCATTACCACATAGATCTATGTTACAACATAGAGAATCCACTACAGTTACAACCTATTATACCATATGGGTTCCTAAGAACCCCTATAGTTCAAAAGTATATTCAATCAACTCCAAAGATTTATAACCCAACTACATATAAATTTTTATCTATATATCACTCAACACATTGTATTATCTAATCTTTGATACCTCATCACACAACATGCATGATCACTCTTCCTCCCTTTGATATAGGACACAGTGACTACGAGTCTCTTGTGAGACACATTAGTTAGTAATATCTCTCCTCTTTGACATATCTTATGTTTAGTGGACACAAAATTAATATAATATGTTTTAAAAAATATAAAAAAACATTTAAATATTTCTTAGAAAATTAAAAAAACTAGATTATATACATTCACATATTTACATTCCTTATATTTGCTAAGTAATACATATATTATCTATCTTAGTAAATTTTTTTTTTCACACATACATGTTTCACTTGTTATCTTCTAGTGTTTTCACATTCTTATGAGACTTGAGTCCCTCACACAAATCTAGATATTCTACTATCCACCCATTGGGGGCTCATACACAGATACATAGTTTTAACATTAATACATCCTTCCATTAGGGTCATCCATTACACAACTTTAAATTTACCATGTTATATATTTATATACTCCATATCATAGATTTAACATTGTTTATATCTTGATATTTATCATCTTATATGACATGTATTTTTTGTTGATTAATATTGTAGACTTAGATTAGGTATATCTTTGCTCTTATACAAATTTATACCACATTTTTATGCATACTTTCATTTCTAACTTTATTAATTTAGATGTTATTGTGTCTTTTTAATTCTACATCTACTTGAGGTCATTTAAGTTTTCCATTTTTATATGGTTCTATACGAATTCAATTTTATTGTATGTATGCTTTGGACATGTGCCTATGTCCTTGTGTGTGTTTTATTGATTTTATCTGAAGACATTTGAAAATGTCCTTCCATGCATATTTAAGCCCACCATGTTTTCTCTTTGCATATGTGGACATTTGAACATGTTATTTTATGTTTCACACTCTCAAACTTAGTTACATATTCCCATTTCCCTTGTATGGTGGACCCTCCCTACTTTGTGTGTTTCATGTGTTCATATGTATGTTTTCATGTATGAGTCATGGCCATGACACATGTATCTTACTTATTACACTCAAATCCACCTTATTATGCCATTATGGACCTCATGCATTTCCCCTTTCTTCCTTTGGTGCCTTGATCGACATCATGCCCCATCCCCCTAGGTAGCTACTCAGATTTATTGTCCATATACAGGTTAACATTATTATATCTATCTTGACAACCATGTGAATGATATATATAACATAAATCACACATTACCAACATCTGCTCAGATTATTTTACATTTTGATGTCATTTATACACATTATATTGGTTTATCACATAGATGTCATATATTTTTAGTCTAACACATTGGATGCAAATATTTTATTTTGAGGATAGTTATCGAACAGGTTCAATAACTTGCCTCAAAAGAGGGGGAAATCACAAGGTTTTTTCATAGAGATCAAAGCATCTTAGTGTACCCAAAATGCAATTTTTAGCACATAGACATATTATAGAGCTCAAAATTAGGAAAACATAGTAAAAAATAATAAAACAAATCAATTTTAATTTGGCATAAAAGGACACTAAGATGACATAGAGGACACTATCATAGTACACTACTATCCAAAGGATTATGCTACTATCTAGTATCTCCAAAAATAGTAAAATCTTGATTGGCTAGAAAGGTACAATAGTTATAGTTCATGTTTACATAATATCAGTCATAGATTATCAATTATGCTTAGTTTATTCTTAGTTTTGCCCATAATCATATCCATTTTCTCATATTGTGGGCATAATGTGTATCATTATCAATACCATTTTATTTTAATATATGTTTAGCTAAAAATTATTATAAGTCAGTCCAAAATCTATATGCACAGATATTAGAATTGGAGGCATGTGTACGACACATTATTTCCATTTAATCACTTATTCAAAAATTAATTAGATGGAATGGAAAAATCCATGTCATTATCCACATTTTATATTTTAGACACCATTTGTACCATGTTCACACTATATTGATGCCTTATTTTGTCTGCAATGATTAGCATTAATGAGTAGTCCCTAAACTACATACCTGAGTGACTGAAAGGCCCTTGAACTATTGTTAATTTTAGAGTTTTTGAGTGTCCCCAGAGCCATCATATATAGTTTTAGTTACATCACATAAATTTAATTACATTATGTATTTTTAGTATAGATGCATCTACTACACATGGGTAGATAATGATGGAGTCATAGCCTAATTGAGTTATTGAGCCACCTACATAAGAGGGTTGGATAAGACATCAATCCAATATAAGTTAATCATATATTATGATCCACCAAATAGGGGTGGAAAATGATGAATTAAAAATTGTATTGAGTTATTGATCTACCCACACATAGGATTAAATAAACCATCATCTTAGTCCAAGCTATTCACTATTCACTCATCATCAACACATAGAGGATTTCACTAGGTTTTTGAATTGGTTCACATACCCAATGAGGTGTATTCATTCCTTTCCTTTATTTATTATCTCTTTACTCAATCTTATCTTTGATTTTGATATGACTTAAATAAGGATTGATTCATCCATGCTTCATTTGTAGGATATGCAATATAATATGCTTCATAAAAATATACCCAAATTCATAAGGTTTGCCTCATAGGTAAGTCCAAGTACACTTCTTTTTCCTTCATCCTAGTTATTTAATTTTTTTGAATTTATAGAATAAAGGGGGGGGGGGGGAATGTAGTCATATAAAATTTCACTTGAGTGTAATGAGTATTGCTAAAGACCACCGTATCCCTAGCTTAGCCTTGAACCTATCTTAGGGCCTCTTTTGATCCTTATCTAGTTTTGGTGCAAGTTTAATCCATCCCCAAATTTAACAAAAAAAAAACCATATGCTAGGCATCTAGGCCCATAGTACATGATATTATGACACCTAGACACTAGTATAACCCTTTGGATATTAGTGCATTGTGATAGTGACCAAGAGACCACACTATTATACATTACCTATTTTCTCCTTCAATGGACATATTTCCATTTCTCAAGACACCTTAAGGTTGGCCTAGGCCTATTATACATCCCAATAAGCACACTATTAGTATATATACAACACTTTTATCCCTTTACAAACTTGATGGAAATCATATTCAAATATATACAAATAAGTTTAGAAACAAGTTGTGAAAATGAAGTTCATTATTCCCTATTCTATCCTATCTATGCATATAACCATCCAAAGTAATCCTAAGCTCATATTACTTAGATTTATATTTTGAAGTCACATTCAAAGGATTTAAGATATAACTCATACTAGCATTAACTTATAATTTCACCAACACTTAGATTAGGAGAACTACATTGGTCTTAATCCTCTCTCAAGGTACTGGTGGCAAATATCAACATAATAGGGTATTAAAGTCACATCCAACTTATTTAGATAACATTGAACTTTTTATACTTGTGTTCCTAAAAAACCATAAAAACATGGAGGTCTATAGTTTTCCATTCCAAATTAATCAAAAACAAAGAAAATACAATGATTTAGAACTTAGGCACATAGGTAGATGCAAAGGTCAACCCATAAGCTCACATTCCTTGCCTACAAGGGACACTGCCACACCCTTGATGACACTAGTGCAGTGTACTAATGCCCAAAGTATCACCCTACTATCTAAAAGGAGTTTTTGCTTTAGATTGATATTGAAAACACCCTACCTAGTCTCTGTACCAGTATTTATCCTACCAACTATCTGTCTCAATTAGTTTTTAGCTAAGTACTTTTTTTAACTCATTACTATTTATAGAATAATTAGATTAGTTCAATTATTGAATAAACTAATGGATGTATTTATTGTATATTTATTCCATAAATTAATGTTCTATCCCTTTAAAAATATAGGGTTTTAAACTCCATAATCCCTTTAAAAGTTAAACTAGAATATTACTAAATATTTTAAAATGTAAAATCTAAACACGAGCTCATATTTCAAATAGACATTTTTATTATTTATATATTTTGATTTTAATTTGTATTATAACCCTCATATGTATTTTGTTTGAACTAATTTATAAAACAAAAACAAAAAAGGAGGAGATGAAGGGGTCTTTATGAAATATAAATAAGTCACTAATGTGTGTGTGTGTGTGTGTGTTTGTGCACATGAACATGTGTGTGTGTGTGTGTGTGTGTGTGTGTGTGTGTGTGTGTGTGTGTGCACATGAAAATGCATGTGTGTGTGAATTTTAATCTAAAATTTTGTTTTTTAAGTAATTAAATTTGTGGGATTTTGTGTGTTTTTCCTTATTTTTATTTCTACATCCCATATCCTAGATTCTTATTTATTTTTAAAAAATTCCATGGGTGTTGTCTCCATTTCATCAGTGAATTGGGAATGATCCACATGTCTGTGTACTATCTCATATCATTCCTAACATAGACTATCAAGGTTACAACTATATGACATAATGGGTATTTTATGGATGTTTGGTGCATTTCATTATCTTGTGGACCTGAGAACTAGGAGATATTATCATGTAGTAATGTTCAAACATCATTTAATATTATGTGTGTATGAGACATGCCTTTTACACTATTTTCACTCAATGTCATACTATTTGGCAATTTGTTTTATTTATTTATTAGTACACAATTATGTATGACTTGTCATTTATTATTGTTTTGATGGATTATTCAACTTGGGATAAATAAAAGGTTATTAAGACTGAGGTGCCATGATGTAACTATTTAAATCTAGAAAGGTTACATGAAATTAACATGGATATATAGTTTTAAACTCTTAGTGATTACTAAAATAAGACAAAAGTGAGGTTGACACAAGATTTTTGGCATGACATTATTGAGTTGATGCTCTAGTTCAAAAATGGCATCTAAAAAAGTCACCTCCATCTATAGGATAGATTTAGGAGATGATTTTTTTGTATGATAAATGTGTAACATAAGAAACTAAATTGACTTATACTTATTTTTAAAGAACATTAGTGACATTGAAGATGCCAACTATGAAGAGGAGGAAATGTGAAAAATTAGAAGTACCTACTTATGTATAATGGATATAAAACAAGATTTTTTCCAAAAAGGGAATTGATTTGATATTTTTTCCACCACTATAAATTTAAGGATGGAAATATTTATCTCCAAAAGTAAATTTTGTTGTTAATATCTAAAAAAAAATTATAACTAAAATTTTAATATTTCCTGAACCTAAATGGATTTATTCAAAATAATGGATTGCAAATTGGCAAAGAAAATATAGAGTTCATGAGGTATTGAATTAATAGATTAAAATCCAAAAATATTGTAAAAATAATTAGGTAATGTCATTCTATATAATAATTTTTATGGTGTTTATTCATTAAGATATGGTTTTACATAATTTTTTATTTATAAAGATCATGCATATCATGTTGAAGGTACACGAATAACCTTATTGCACAACTTATTGAAAAAAATCAAAACCACCGATTAGGGTGAGTTAATCATGTTATATATCAATCAATTTATTTAAATAAATAAAAACAAGACAAATATTTTCATATGATTTCTTATTTGATTGATTGTAATTGTTACACATTATCATTTAGTCCTAGTTTGCATAGTCATGGGTTTCCTTTGGAGAAGAATTACATCCATGTCATTTTTTACAGTTTTTATAGACATTTTGATTTCCATAAATATCCCAATTATCTAGGAGACCATTAATGACAAAACATTCCATAAAATCTCTACTTACATGAATCAATTTCTAAGTATGTAAATTTATATTATTTATAGAATTTTATTGTAATATGAGTTGAAGGAGATTTACATCCTCATCCTGTATTTACTATATGAGTAACATAATATTTTTTTATTATGAAATTATAAATTTATTACCAATTATCCACTTGGATTACACTACTCTTAAACATAAAAACCAATTTATGATACACAAGTTCTTTGTGAGATTGGTTGAAGATAATTTTTAGAATTTTATCACATGGAATATAATATGAGAGGTGTTTAACCTATATGGTTTTTATGAAGTGTATTATTTGCCTTGGGACTCACTTAATAGAGTAGATAATTATCTAGATTCAATTTAACATGAAGCCAATATCAAATACAAACTCTATCCCCATACATTGCATGATGTTTTCATGGTTATATCTCATATCAAAGATATCATAATGACAATGGATAAGGTTTTTAAAGATATAAATGGAGTTTAAATGAATGAAATAAATAAAATTAGGATTAATGAAGCTTAGGTGACTTCAACCTCTAATGTTGAAAACAAGGCATAATGCTTGAAGTCTAGAGTAGAGTTAAAGGCAAATGCAAAGACTTACTTTCAAGAGGTGTACCATAGGAAGTCATTATTTTATATGAAGTTAATACCCTTATTTTTTAAATTAATAATTGATAACCTATTATTTCAACCCATTTATATATATAATATAATTTATTTGATTATCCCAGCATCTTGTGCTTTGTCCATTCCACTTGTTTGAACACATAATATTGTGTCTAGTCTATCATATCCATCCCTAGAGTTTACACCACTAGACATTCACCCCAAAAATATAATTTAAATATAGTTTATGTCTAAAATATTATCTAAGTTATCCCTATAACATACCATCAAAATTGGGAACAATTTTTTTAATTTGAACGGAGAAGAAAGGAAAATGCATATATGGTTATAACAAAGGAACATGAACTAGAATAAGATATGAAAACAAGAAAATGGATTTAACTAAAACTAACAAGCCAATGACCCTCTCAATGGTTAAAATCCTCAACGATGTGGTTTTTGATAGAGTGACAAAATATTATGAGTTGTAAACTAATTGGATTGCTAATCTACAAGTTAGAGGATTCAATAATTATAAAAATATCAAAATGGAAATATCTCTCCAATATAGATCTCATTTTGGTTGAATTATTTTAAGATTTTTTTTCCATTTGTATAAATATCTATCTTACGTCAAACTTTGCATAAGAAGGTGAAATGAGAAGAGAATTAATTTTTGGAAATTATCAAAATGGTTGACATCATAGATAGATCCTAGACTTATCATATTTAAAATGAATACACAATATTTAAATTAGAAATGGTTTATGATTAGGTGAAGTTTTTCTCAAATGTCTTAAAATAATTTAGAATAAACACTAGGAAATGATTGATGAAAATGAGTTATTTGCAAAAAATAATGTAAAATATACTTTATTTTATTTTAATACATAATATTTAGGATGATATTATATCCTGGATAACCTAGAAAACTTTCAGGGACATTGTGGGCAAGATGTTAACTGCATAAAAAGTTGGGGCCACTAGTTGACAACAAGTCCATGATTACCATAATTAATGTTATGTCATTTCTCCAACTAAAAATGTGTAACATGCATGTATGGTAAAAAAAAATTATTTTCAATCTTGGAGATTAAAAAATGCCTTCTAAATATGGAAAAGATAATTATAAGATACTAGCTAGTGGAAGTAACTTACATACATGAGTACTCTCAAAGATGTGGTAGTTCATTAAATGTAAATTCATTAATATAAATATCTTAGTATTCTTAGTTTCTATAAATTAGTGGCATAGGTAACTAGGGGTTAGTATAGATATTTAGGGACTAAAACACCCCCTTTACATAAGGCCATGATTTGTTATTGTTAAATGATGCTAGAATAATATAAAATTTAATAAGAAATGTTTCATTTATGTAGTTATTATGTTAAGACAATTTAATTTTGTAAAATATATTTAATATTTAATTTCTCTTAATTTTATTTTAAATACAATGTTTAAATGAGGAATAAATGAAAGAAGATCATATGTTGTCCCAAATGATATTTATATTTTCAATTTGGTATATATTTGTTTTGAAATTTTTTTTTGATATTAGTTTCATTGTTTTATATCAAATTTGAGCATGTTTTATTTTTTAGTAAGAAATGAAGAGATGTTAAAAAGTGGATTGCATCATACTAGTTGGTCATCATTTGAACCACTATTACTTTATAATCAATTGGTAAATCTTTGAAAATTATTTAACATCATGGAATTTAACTTTACCTATGTTATTTAACTTTGAAATGTTTACAATATAAAGTGGCACTAATTTTCATAAGATTTAGATATTAATAGGATTATGAATACTTGTTTTATTTTCAAAGAGATATCTAAGTTGTTAAAATTGAAATATGATTTTTGAAGAGTAGTTGTCTCTTTTACATAATATATTTCAAAAATATTAGTTTATGGTGAGCATAAGAGGATTGAGATTTTTTTATATCAGAGCAGTTACAATCATTTATTTTTATTAATATTTTATTTTTAAAAATTAAGTTAATTTTAAATATTAATATTAGTTTACTTACTATATAATAGGTAGTTATCTACTAAAATATTTGTGTGTCTCTTTCAAGGCTAAAGTAATTGTTGGTTTTTTAGATTTGTACCCTAGCTAAGAAGGGGATTGTTTAGGTCCTCTTACTCAAATCTAGTCCAACATGGGATAGATCCTAGGATATGGGTATCCTAATAATGGATCAGACATCAGAATAATGTTGGCTTCCTTTTGGATCTATTACCTATAATAAACCTAAACTGGCACTTTTTGGAAAATAGAGAGGGAAAATTTAAAAATGACTTATGAAAGCATGTAAAAGAGGTGATGCACCAATGATTCGATCACTCAAACTCACATAAGACACACTATAGAATGTATTCAAGACCAAATAAAATTAGTCCCACAAATATTTCATAATAAGGCATTGATCAGTTATCAAACTAGCATGAGAGGGTAGATATCCACTTTCAAGCTAAACAACAAACTATAGATTGCACTTATAATGACCTATGAGAGATACTAAGCACTTCATGAAGGTGAGAAAACCTAGACACAGACAAGGAACATACATTCACTTAACCATAATACATGAATTCATAAGACACTTCAATCTAGCTTGAAAAATGATGGAATTTAGTCTTTATTGCATTAAAAAGGTGTTCTAGTACAAATTTTGGTAGAGTTTAGTCATACTAAAAAGAGGGATCCACTTTAAGGCTTAGAATCTTGTGTTTATATAAAATTAAGTGTGTGTGTGTGTGTGTGTGTGTGTGTGTGTGAGAGAGAGAGAGAGAGAGAGAGAGAGAGAGAGAGAGAGAGAGAGAGAGAGAGAGAGAGAGAGAGAGAGAGAGAGAGAGAGAGAGAGAGAGAGAGAGAGAGAGAGAGAGAGAGAGAGAGAGAGAGAGAGAGAGAGAGAGAGAGAGAGAGAGAGAGAGAGAGAGAGAGAGAGAGAGAGAGAGAGAGAGTTGTGCATTGAAAGAGGCCCAACCACTTTCAAAGGATTATCACCAATTCAAGGATGTATATTTATGATCTTATCAAGAAATAAGGTCCTCCTAAAAGAATTAAATGCTCCATTTATCTTTATCTAATTACTAGGTCACTTTTCAGAACTCTATGCCATCTTTACTTGATATGCTTATGAGGACCAAATATTCATATCTTGAAACCGATAGAAACATGTTTGGTCTATAGTAGATGGTGATTTTCCAAGGTTATGGTCATGTCTAAGGATGAGATGCTCCTCCATTAATTGGAAATATCTAACCCTATTTGGGAAATGAACCTGGGTCTATTATAGATGAAAACCAATGAAAATATTAGTTTTCCCATAGTCTTAATGTCAATAGATGAAAATTACCAGGTGTTTGATCTCAAATTTTAAATGAGACACCACCCTTTGGTCTATACTAGGTCTAAAAGACCTATTTTATTTCTATATATCTCTTCTAGTATTGTTTAGTCCCTTTGGTTCAACCTAGCTCATGCTTGATCACTAGTCCCTTTATTGTTGATCGGGTCAAATAATGCCCCATCAAATTCTATCAAAAATATCTAGGCTCACCTTTTTTTGATTGTTCATCAAGAACTAACTCATCCTATCAAAATTTTGACCCATCTTGCACCATTTATCTTTATTAGTATGAATGAAGACAAACGTTTGATCCTTTACCAGTCTAATGTATTTGTGCCATTTATCTTTCACACATTTGCCTTTGAGATTTTCTAACCACTTTGACCCTCTACTTGTTAGATTTGAATGATTGAATGTAAGCCATTAGATCTACCTAGATCCATTATCTTGTCAGTCACTACTCATTATTAGATCTTATTTTGATAATACACTGACTATTGATCTTGAATATTTCAAAACAAATGGCTACTTCATGAGGATTTAATTTGACATCTATGTGATAGTATTTAAAGTCTACATAAATGTATTTTAAATATATGTGAATTTCACTTAGATATTTGAAAATCAATGGTCATTTACCGTGTTTAAGTTTGGCAGTTATGCACATGTCATCTCTTTGCTGGATCAACTTTACCAAGACAAATAATTTTGTCATATATTTTGCATCAGGCATTTTGTCTTAGAACTATTTCCTTTGGATTTTTTTTCTACCACTTTCCCCATAATAAATAAGTCTTTAGGTCTTTTTTTTCAAACATTTTTTTTGAAAGAATCAAGTCTGTAGGATTCCTATTCTAGAAAATTTGTCTAAAATAAATCAATACTTAGCTTTTTTGCATTGGACATTTTATCTAAAATAATTTAGTCTTCAGGAAAAATTTTGTAGAATAATTTTCCCAAAATAAATACTTATGCCTTGGAAATTTTTTCTAAAATATTTAAGACTTAGAAAAATAAAAGCTTGAAATATTTCCTAAGTAAGGACTTATCCCAAAAAGGGTTTTACACTTAACTTTTTAAATATTGAAGGCTCTTCTGAACTTGTGTTTGAACTTTGAATGCTGAAATGACTTTCTAATTCTTGTGAAAATTGAATCTAACTTTTGATCTAATTGGTTTCACCATGAAACCTTCCTAATAACCTTCTCTTTGTTTTGTAGACATGTCCCTCAAATATTGACAAAAATACACTTTAATTAAACTTAAAGTGTTTCAAAACCTTTGTAATCTGCATGTGATCTTTGGATCACTCATTCCATCTATAAAATCTATTCTATCCTTGCTCCCTATTTGAGCTTTAGGACACTACACTATATTCAGGAAAGTTTGCTATGTAGGCCAAAAATTAGCTAACAGTAACCCATAAGTTGATTTTTCTATAGAAGGCCTAAAATAATATAATGCATTAAACCCATTAATATAATGCATCTATTATAAAGCATTGACCAATAAATATAATAAATTCATCTACTTTACTTGATCTCACTTTTGTGTTCTTAAGTTGTAAATGGAGGAATTACAAGGTAAGATACTAGTTTATATGTCTATTCTTATTTATGGTATTTGAATCTCAATAAGAGGAGTCATACTGAGATTACTATTTTAGGTCTTGATCCTATAAAATCTCTTGGGAAGTACCACTTAAGATAAAGGGGAAGATTGATGCACCAATGAGTCCAATCAAATGTAAGTTTAAACCCTATTATATTTACTTTAAGTACGTAGTAGATATATATGATTGATTTATTGTAATAATGAATGTATGTTTTTTATAATTTATTTTGTTCCTCCTTATAAATAATAAGTTGAAATAGCTATAGGGTTACATAGGCTGGTAATTATCACCTCAGGTTTCATATACTACCCATTGGTTGATCATTACACCATTTTGTTTATTATTAGTTTAGTATTTTGAAGCTATGTTGGATCTAGGATACCCTTATTTGTTAGTTTATTGCATGGGATAATCTTTATTATATCCTTGATACATACCTTTGTTATCATTGTTACATATTTTGGCCTATTGAGTGCCATACATTTTTATCATTGGTGTAGGTTTTATAACCCTATCCTCTTGACATCTAAATTTGGATTACACTCTATTAAGTCTACATAAATAATAGATCCTTACCTACTATTCCAATTATACATAGTATCTATTATTATGACATATTTTGTATCATGGTTTATTTAAATAAAGAGGACTATTACAAGTCATCCTATCCCATGCATACATTTTGGTGATCTCAATGTGAATCATATCCATCCATTGGTTGGATTCTATTCACATTTACATTATTATTCCTATAAATGCTTCACTTTGACTTCACCATCATAATACATTTTTTGAATTTGATGTGAATCATATCCCATTTCTAGTTTGATTATCTTCACATTTTCATTTATTTTCCTAGATCTAAAATATTTCCTTCATTTTTCAATCAAATCATACCGTAGGTTCCAATCCATGAATAAAAATCATAGTTAAATATCTAAATATTAATTTTAATTATATTATTACTATGAAGGGAACCCTTGAAATCCTTCCTTTAGATCTTGATGATTATCATAATATGGATGAAGCTCTCACCAAGGACCTTCCCATTTATAGCTTGGATGAAGACCCTATAGAGAATCTTTCAAATTTTTACAACTATATTTATTTCATGCCCACCATTGATGAAAACTCTTCTTGGTGTGAATTTTATTAGCTAACATCTATCATACATTTTTTTACGGCCAAAGATATCAACCATGATCTTTCAATTTTTAGCAACCCTTGCACTAACTCAAGTAGTTATGCTCAAATTATTTTACCAATTTTTACCCATAATATAACCTTCCATTGGATGAGAAAACCCTAATTCACATGCCTATCAAAAATAATCATAGGTGACCTTGATCTTAAAGCTTATAAGAATGATCATATTTATCCTTCAGATCCAATCTCAGTATCATTTCCTTTCACACCATCAACATTTAAAGACAACTACATTGGACATGCTACTATAATTTTATCTCATTTTTCTCCCACATAAAAATGATCAGTCATAAACTTACATTTTATGATACAGTTTAAATTTTTTAATCCTTTTAAAAATAATTACATTAGTCTTGAACTAAATTGTGCTAATATAGTTTGAAATATCATTCTTTTTACATGTGACTTACATTAGCCATGGTCATGATTTTCCAATATAATTATGAAGCTATATCCTATTACATATAATTACATCTTCCCTAATTTAGATTGTGATAATACAATTTTGACTTTACCTTCTCTTGTAAACAAATGCATCAGCCACACATTAAATGTGCTTATATATTTATAAATTTTATTTTTTAGGATAAACTACACTTCCCAAGTCACATGTTGTAGTAATATAGTTATTACTATTCAAATAAACTACATAGGCCATTACTAATAATGTGTTAATGCTATAAATATATTTTTTATCTCAACCAAAAGCATTATCCAACACATGGAAAGTGTTGATACAAAAGTAATAGCTCTGTTTAACCATCAAATTTACACAAATATGACTAATTGCATAGATTTGGATGATATAGTTAAGACACAAAAATCATATTATATCAATATAATTATATATAATTTATCAAACTATGTTGGATTGGATGATATAAATAAAATTATTTCACATAAGCCTAACTATTTCATCTAACCTAGTACAATTTAGATCAATTTTGTCTCACTAGGTTGTATAGACTTTTTAAA
This sequence comes from Torreya grandis, assembly GCA_037957365.1. Taxonomy (NCBI): domain Eukaryota; kingdom Viridiplantae; phylum Streptophyta; class Pinopsida; order Cupressales; family Taxaceae; genus Torreya; species Torreya grandis. Next base: position 242,274 of record JARHVA010008291.1, read on the forward strand.
TACTATACCTAAAAAAATTAAATCACCTCCCAAAGATACTAATATTACCCTACCTTATAAAATTTATATTATAATACATATTTACACATAAACTGATAATAAAGTTAAGCCATATGTCAATCTTGGAGTTGTTATCAAGCATAATCCTATATTGCATGTTGAGGCATCTTGTGACTTCCATCCATATTTCAGTTCATATCTTTGAGAATATTATGATGCCCACCCTTATCTCAATTAAAAATTTGTGGAATTTTAAAAATTCACACCCATACATCAAATTATCCTTTGAGTCATCCTAAAATGCCTACTCTTCATTCACATTGCACAATCATAAATAAATCCAACTTCAATAGATTTTGAAATATCTAACCATGTGTTATTATTTCTAGTTTCAATTATTGCACATATTTTTTTGATGCATTTTTAGATTCTAATGGATCATGCTAATACTTTATTATGTCTCAACTTAGTTTTTTGTCATTTACTCCTTCAAGTTTTATAGCATCTATCCTAATATCTGTTCGTAGTCTTTATGTATCTTGTAATTTTTATACCTCTTTCTTTTTAATTTTATGAGTTACATGGTAAGTCTTATGTAATGAACCAAACCCTCATAAAAAATGTCCATCATCTCAATTTCATTTTACTATCAGTCTCTCTTTACTACAATCCACCTTTGTTTTCCTCATGGATCTTTGATAGCATCTATGTTTACTAACTAACATTCATAGTAACTAATATTCATAGTATACTAATAACTCTATAAGGGGTATTGTGGAGCAAGGAACATGTTGTTGGAAGGTAGAATCCTATTTATTTTGCATCCATCTAACCTTCATAGGATCATATTTATAATTCACTTGTTAACCCAAGCTTATTATTTTTATGTTGGGTTATCTAGTTTTTTTATGTCAATAGTTATTAAGATGTTTCACTTGATTAAAGAATCTTATCTCCTCTAACAATTTATGCATCACCCTTGTAATGCCTTGTATAATTTTATCTCCATATTATATTTCCCATTATACCCTTAACATATATTACTACTATATGATCATGCCCCTTTTCTTTATATTCCAATTTTATTTCTCTTTTCTTCATATTTGACTCTTAGCTTTTGTTATGATGGCTCTTCACTTTTTCAATTTGTGAGTTGCATTGAAAGCCCTTTAGAAATACAACCATGTCTTCCTCACAAAATCCCATCATTTTTCATATCCACACCATCTTTGTCTTTTTGGTTATGTTTCTATATATTTGTATTTTCCTACATATTTCATTAGCATAAACATTGATTTTGAGTTTACACTCATTAGACTCTTTACATTTTTTTGGTCACACATCTTTGTTTGATATAAGTTTTCACTTGTATTAAAATAGATGTTTTTACATTATTTTTATCTTATTTTACTGATATATTTTTTAAATTATCTTAAATTATATTTTATTATAATCATATTTCATTCATTTGCTTCTCATTCTTTGATTTGGGTTTCCACTTATCTTACATTATATTTTTTTAATCCATTTTATTATCTTCTCCCTTGGATATGTTGGTTATAATATATAATTTTCAAGCTCAACTTTCTAATAATTCCATGTTTTTTAAAATCATTTATGATATTTTTCTTTTACATCCATTTATTTACTATTTTACATATGCTTACATTGATCTTATCCATTTTTAGTCTTGTATCTTTAGGTTTTCTCAAATGCATTTTTTTCACCTTCCACAATCAAGGATAAAGTGTTCTAATGCATAATTTTGTTAAAAGGTAAGAAAATATATGTGTATGTTAATTTTATTAATTCATTTAAAATTAGTTCTTTAAGTATTTATTATTAGTTATGTTGTTTTGTGTCACCTAGGTATCTATCCCAAAGCACCATCCTACATTACACTATTGTGACATGTGATGAGCTTCAAGTTGAAAATATGCATACATAATATTTTACACTTTGAAAATAATGGAGTAGATTATTTATCTTAGCTCATGTTCCCTAGATGCTTTAATTAGTTAAGTATTTTTTATTTTTATGCACATACTTAGTTGTGGATATTAATGTTTTTTATATTTGAGGTTGTTGATGATTTAAAATTGTGCTTGATCTTAATCAATCAACAATGGGAAGTTTCAAGATGTGAGACAATGCAGCTTGAAACAACCTCCATATTTTAGAGAAGCTGGTCTCTTCTCTTGTATTGGGTGTTGGGGAAAAGAAATAGGAAATTAAACAAAAATGCAAATGCAGGAATTGAAACCTAACTATGGTGATGCGCCTGAGTGTAATCCTAATCCTAACCTGAGCACAGTGAGACTATTATAGGATTTAATTACATTTAAGAGAAGACAAGTGCATGATCAATGTAAAAGATTGAAATAACAGAAACAGAGGCTCACAATAGGGAGTTCTTTCATTGAGACACAGAGAATGTCAACAAAGGCATAGTGTTCAATCTTCTTAATAGAATTTTTTGATCACATAAGAGGCACAAAATTCATGTACAGTTATGTAAACCTTCCAACTCAAGAAAATGAGACAAAAGCAAATGACGTTTCTAATCATAGCTATAGAAAATCTATAGTATAGACTACTTCATAAATGACACAGATAATACCAACCAAGGCATGGAGCTCAACCTTCTTAATTCATTTAGCCACATAAAAGGCATAGAAACATGCACAATTATATCAACTTTACAATTCAAGAAAATTAAGGCAAGAGCAAATGATATTACTAGTCAAAATTCTCCAAAGTCTAAAACTATAGAAATTCCCCCACTTTTCTTCTTACAATTCTTCTTCTTTTATAGCCTCAGATGTCTCCTTTCATCACTCCCCTTCCCGTGTAATTCTCTCCATCCTTCCCTCATAGGGGACAAACAAATGGCGCCTTTAATGCTTTGGGGGCTCCAAAAATCTACCCGATGAACTGTTCCATCTACTCGAATTAATTCTAGCTGATTTTCCCTCCATTTTGCTTTGTGGCAACAGGTACATGGACACTTTGTTATGTTGAAATGGGAGAGGACACTTAGTCAATTTCCTAAAAATCCTCTTATTACTTAGAAGGCATCGAAAAATGACACTTGGTGCTTTTTGTTGGATTTATCGAATACACGCAGCTCTCTCCATTTCTCTTTGGCTATTCTATAGTATCACTCGAGACACATATCAGACTCATATGGATGGTGACACTTGGCAGTTTTCATAGAATCTTGAAGTAACACTCGAGGCCCACCACAATCTTTATTCAATAATGAAACTTGAAGATGGTCTGTTGAAAGTTGACACATGGAGACATCCGCTGCTTCTTGGAAGATACGTGGCATCTTTCACTTCTTCTACTAGGGGTATGTGGCATCTTCCACTTTTTTTGCGGGTGGAGTAAGAAGGGGCTTAGGGGGTAACACTTGGCAGCATCCGCTACTTTATGGCACTTAAGCAAAATAAGATGATGCCTTTCTGTGTTGAACCAAAGTATCTTGGATGCTGACACATGGTGACTTCCGCTGCTTCTTTAAAAAGGTAGTTCAGGGCCTTCCACGACTTCCACCTAGCACTTTTCACTATGTCTTACTCCCTAGCCCTTTGAAAACCTTTGCCAAAAAGGAGAAATGTGGGTACAAATATGAGACATGGATGTTGACACGTGGAATCTTCTACTTAGCCACTATTAGGTATGTGGCATGATTTGTAGTTCTCTAGAAAGTTATAAAAAGAGTCTCAGACGATGCCAGTTGGCTAGCCCCAAGTCTCAAAAAGTGACACTTGGTAGCTTCTACTCGAATTCAAACATTTAAGCAAAATGAATGAAAGAAACATAAGAGGAGAAAGAATACTCATGCTCAGACAGTGACACTTGGAGGCCTCTGTTGCACTTCGACACTTAGAAAATGAACTTGCGCTTTGCCCTAATTTTGTTGCTACGACCAAAGTATACAAGAACCAAAACTACAGTGCTCGAGTGACAATTTGAATGCAACATAGAGTAAAAATTTAATCTACAGAGGTATAGTGGGTTTATATCCCTAAGTTATCTTTTAGCTTGATCTTATGCCTATGATTAATCTCCTTGGCTTTATAAGTAAGGCACTATCATTATATTTACATGAAACTTTCTAGAGATATTATATGTTATTACTCTTATTTATGCCTATTGATTTTTAAGTATATGCTTTTAGATTCTCTTTATTATTTTTTGTTGTTAGCACCTAAGATATTATGGCTTGAAATGCTTTGTTTTTTGTTCCTTTCAAAAACTCTACTAAAATTTATCTTGAAATAGTTTGTCGCTGCATTAATTTCCATAAATCCAGGCCTTATAAGGCATATTGAGAATAGGGTATGATTCGCTCATGGTAGTATGTGAGAAATTATTGTATACTATTCTTTCATACCTTAATTATTATCAACCTAAATTCCTATGATTATATTTTAATTTTACCATTTAATCTAATTTCCATTTACTTTTTTTATCTAACTTGTGATCCTATTGTACCAATTAGGATGATCCAATATGATTCTTAATTATCTTTTCTTGTAATATATCAGTTTGGATGATATAATTTAGAGTACTATATCTATAATTTGTATTGTATTGGTATAGTTGATGTATTTTGTTTTATCAATTGACATCCTTCTAACTATATCAACCTAGTTCGTATCATCAACTTAAATTTTAGGGCTATTTTAGTGTATTAGATTCATATATATAGGGGTCATATTCAATTTATAAACCAAATAACATCTTTATGTAATCTCTTCACACTCACATTTATTATATTAAGAAGTAAAATATGGGGTTATGAGTTAATGTTTCATCTTGAAGGTGTAGTGTTACTTATGGTTTTTTAATAGCAATAAGTGTTGGTAAAAGAATTCAGATTGTAAATTTGCATAGGATATTTATTTGATATTCATGTGTTATGTACCCTTTTTGCCATTGTATAGTCTATTTTTCCCTATCTACATGAATTGTAATAGGCTATAATATGAATAGACTCTACTTTTGGTGTCAAGTATGAGAAGAAGATGAACAATTACACACACACACACACACACACACACACACACACACCTGTATTTTTAAGAAGAAAAGGGTTCCACTTTTGAAAAGATCAATAGAGATTCATTTGGTTATGGTTACCTAAGTTATTTATTATTATGTTCCTTTCTTGAATTCTTGTACACACACACACACACACACACACACACACACACACACACACACACACACACACACACACACACACACACACACACACACACACACACACACACACACACACACACACACACACACACACACACACCTGTGTTTTTAAGAAGAAAAGGGTTCCACTTTTGAAAATATCAATAGAGATTCATTTGGTTATGGTTACCTAAGTTATTTATTATTATGTTCCTTTCTTGAATTCTTGTGTGTAATGTTTTGGTTAATTTTTTTCTAATTAATTAGAAAGCTTTATTTTTGTTTATGAAATAATGGTTTTTTTTTAATTCCTAAATAATTTAGGATAATTAAAGCTTGCTATGTTTATGTTATCCAAACTCCTATATAAATACAATACATTATTCTATATACACAAAGTATATCACTACTATCCTCATCTTTAGCATGTTTTGATGCTTTAGGAACCTTTGATAAAAATGGTGTAGTGAGCATGGATACTCCTTTTTGGAGGGAAATATGCTAAGATGGTTACTAGGCAAAAGAGATATTGAGATATGGATAGACCAAAGGATATGTAATTTTGTAGAAGAAGAATCAAAATGGGATGGTCTTACCATACAAGAAATCACATGAAAACATATTTATGGAGTGATCAACAACTAGATGATCAGGTAGACAGTAGTAGTTGGGAAGGTCTATTTTTATAACAAGTACATTTTTGGGGTACCAAAATTGAAATAACATCATTTCATAAGTCTTTGAAGCCATAAGGTTTGTTGAAACTAAGAAAAGAAAAGTAGTAAACAAAAAAAGTAGAGTGCATAGATTAAATTTATTAGTGCATAGGAAAGTATTTATAGTGAATAAACAAGATCACACAAAAAGAATCCCTCCATTGTAACAGCTATGTAGTATATTTTTCTTGATACTAGTTTATAAAATGGGTGTTTTAAGAGCCTTTATAAACCTAGCAACATATGATGGGTCTATGGACCCTGAGTAGTACTTATTAACATGTAAGATGAGATGGAAAGCTAAGGGTATTAATTATGAGGCTATAAATAAGTATGAGATAATAGGGGCACTGAATGGAAGATCACTTGAGTTTATGTACCATAAAGAAATTATATAAGCAAGTCTACAATAGGTTAAGGAATGGCTTATCATAGAATTTAAGATAAAGAAATGTAAAAGTCATACTATTTAAGACCTAAATGAGATTAGGTAGAAGTCAGGAGAATCAATCTATGATTATGATCATATACTCTGATGTTATGAATAAGGTGGAATTTGCCTTAGCAGATAAAGATAAAGTTGTGTGGTTTATTGAAGGACTGTGTTCTAAAATCAAATTTTCTATAACATAGACTCAATATGCTACTGAGGTAGATGATAGAGTTGATGCTCTATGAGTAGAGTAAATTCAAGACTATGGGGAACCTCCCATAATGGGTTCTAGGATTGAAAACACATTGTAAGATTTTATGAATAGGATGGAACATTATCATGATGCAGATAAACCTAAGATAAATCTATGGTGCATGAAGTGAAATAAAGAATGAAATTACTTGAATGATTATCCTAAGGTCCAGATAGAGTTTTATGAAATCTATAGATTAGTAGGGCACATAACAATGTAGTTCCATCTTTTGTAACAATATGTTAAAAGCCCACATATTCTATATTATAATTTTATAAGTCACACAATCATGAAAAGAATTGTAGGGATTTATAGGAGCTCAAAGAATATATTAGATGGCCAATTCTAAGTTAAACCCAGCGAATCTGACCTTAGAAAACTATGGATGATTTGATCTCATTATCATATTAGAGGACATTGAGATAAAATTCATAGAACTGAGCCTTCAAGGTGACTTTGAAGTCACTGATATAAAGATAGTAACAACTCATTACCTTGTGTTTATTAATAATAAATGGGCATATGATGGTCAAATGACTATCAATGCTATGCAAAATCAACTAAAGGCTCATCAAGGAGATAATATTGTCTTCATTCTTCTAAATAAGGAGCATAAACCCTACATCATTTTGGATGAACTATAATCTCCTTATGTTGAACAAGAAACCAACTAGATGAAGGTAAATTCTAGAAAGAAACCAAAATATCTCTGTAGACAAGTGAAACTTTTTGTATGCACATATTAAACCTCTAGTATAACATTTACTCACTCAAAAATTGAAGACATCTAAACAATGGAAGCCAAAATTGATAGTTACTCAGCCATTGACACCTTAGTGTGTCATAGAGGATTGTGCATTCATGTATTCTAAATCCCTTACTCATTCAGAAGTTGATTTTATCTATCAAGTAGATGATTATATGCAAGATTATATAGAGCCAACCAGAGAAGGCACTTTGCCTTGGGAAATAGCTTCATCAGTCATTAGAGACTTAGATACTCATCTACTTAACCATGCTCATGGTGATCATAAATTTTGACCTATAAGAATGGTCTTCACCCATGAGAGACAACTTCCTCTGTACTATGAAATTGAGGATATCAATCAATTCATTCTATGCCTATAAGTTTATGTACCTATCATTAGTTAAAAGGTCAGTGCCTTGAATTATGATTTAAATGGAGTTATAACAACATGATGGGTGATTCATATAAATGATCATCTTGATTGGGATGATGCATGTGAACTTATGATTAACATATTTCAACTATTGTACGTCATAAAAAATAATTAGCCTTTATTTAAGGAAGGTGAGTGCCTTGAAATCCATATCCTTAAATGTGTTGAGGTTTGGACTGAACAACATGTGGAACTAAAGTACCATGTCACATCTTTCATTACACACTTTCCCCTTTTCCATCAGCATGGTATATGCATCAAGAACATAGGAGGGAGACAAAGAATTAGGTGCAAGTGTAGAATGACTTCATACCAAAAAAATTATTTGAATATGAGAATCCTTTGGTTCCAAATGCACTACTAAAAATTAAATATTTCTTATGCCATGGGTGCATAGAAGATTTAATCACCATGATAGAATCTACTGCATAGAAGAATGTAGCCTGTGATCTAAATACAACATTACAAAGATATAAAGCTGCCAGGATGGAAGAAAAATATCTTATGAAACAATGCCATTGAATATAATATGAAGAGGAGGAAATTTAAGATTCAAATAATGATCGTGATATTGATTTGACTAATTTATTTACACATGAATGCCTATTAGAACTAGTAAAAGATGTATTCACATAACCCACTAAAGAAGATAAGTTACACAACATACAAATTTTAGAATACGAATGGAAATGAATGCTACAAGAATATGTTACTAAGCAAAAGTGTAAGATTTATTAGTATATTATTAAAAAACACATGGAAGACATTGAAAGTGAGGAGATTCCTAAATTAGCACATATAGGTGACTATTGGATTGAATTTGAAGTTTTAAAAGTTATGTAACTTCTACAGGATTATCAAGATGTGTTTCCCACTAAATTTTTAGAGGTTAGAGGATTAGATCCATACCTAGGAAAAATGTAGATTGAACTCAAGGAGTGCACACAATCCATAAATAAATGGCCATACAAGTTGAATCCAAACATGAAGCTAAAATTAAAGGTTAAACTAGATAGATTGCAAGATGCAGGTATAATCTATATTTTATAAAATGAAGATTGGGTTAGTCCCATGGAAGTGCAACCTAAAAAAATAGAGGAGATTAGAGTATGTGGTGATTATAAAATTCTAAATGATGCATGTGTGAATGATCCATTTCCAATTCCCTTCATCGATGAAGTTTTGGAATCTATCACTGATCATGAAGTCTATTTTTTCACGTATGGATTCAGTGGCTATCATCAAATACCCATCGTGAAAGAAAATAGAGATAAAACAAATTTTGCCATAGAATGGGAATCCTTTCCATATAAGGTAATGCCTTTTGGGCTGAAGAATGCACCTACAAGTTTTTCTCTAATAGTGGTGACTGCATTTAAGGATTTCATTAACTACTTCTTGGAAGTCTATCTCGATGATTGGGTAGTCTTTTCTTTATTTAAATAACATTTTTCCATGTTGTGTCTCATGTTACTGAATGCTACCAAGAACTATACATTGCCTTGAATTTGAATAAATGGTTATTTTTTACACCTTTTGGTGTCTTGCTATGTCATGTAGTATATAGTGAAGGGATTTTGGTGGACCAGGCCAAAATTGTAGTCATTTTTAGTATACCTCAATTAATCATCTCCACATAAGTGCTATATTTTATTGGCCATATAGGGTACTATCATAAGTTTTTCATTAGATATGCATCCATTTCATCTCCATTAAAGTATTTAATATGCAAAGGTGAAAATTTTACCTAGACTTATGAGTGTCAAACAACCTTTATAAAACTAAAATAAAAACTAGTCACTATGCCTATTTTTATCTTTCTAGATTAGAGCAAGCCCTTTCATGTTTACAATGATGTTTTTGGTATCATAGTCAATGATATGCTTGTGCATCTAAGAGATGGTGTATCAGGTAACCCCATATGTTTTACAAGGTAAAATTTATCTAACATAAAAGAGAATTACATGACAATTGAAAGAGAAGCACTAGCTATAGTGTTTACACTATAGAAATTTTGACATTATCTTCTTGTGATGCCATTTAAAGTTTTTGTAGATCATCAATCTCTATGCTACCTAGTCAATAATCTTATGCTTGAAAGATGCATTTCAAGATGGTTGAAGCTCTTTCTAGAATTCCAATTTTGCATCAATGTCAAACTAGGTAGAGAAAATATTAAACCAGATCATCTCAATCACATCCCAAATGGAAAAGAATCAGAAGAACCATAGGAAGATTCTCTTGGTGCCCATCTCTTTCAAAAAAATTTGATCCTAAAAAAATTTGAAGTAATTGTTAATTTTATAGAACAAGGAGTATTCCTTGTGCACTATCAATAAAGAGACAAGAAATAGTTTGTCACTAGAGTTTTGCCATATACTATTATAAATGGGATCTTGTATCATTTGGAGAAGGATGAAGTAATACACAGGGTAGTTATGAAACATGAATGACCATAAATATTATAGGAGGCACACCAAGGAATAATAGGAGGTCATTTTACTAGAAAATCTACTGTAAGGAAATTTTTACACATTGGGTTATGATGGTTGAACCTTTTTCAAGATGCACATAGAGTAGTGCAACATTATGACATATGTGAATGCATGGATATGACACTCTAGAAGGATGAAATTCCTTTATATCCTTTATTATCTTAATAAACTTTTGAATAATGGGGTATAAATTTTGTAGGACCTATCAATCCCCTGATTAAATGAAGCAAAGCAAGGTATATTTTCACCATGATAGATTACTTTACCAAATGGGACAAAGCTACTATGACACCCAACTATGGCATGAATGATGCAAAAAAGTTCATTTATGAGAATATCATTACAATGTTTGGATTTCCCATCAAGCTCATTATAAATTGAGGGACACACTTCCTAAATAACACCATCAAAAATATTACTAAAAAATTAATGATTTCTCATCATAAAAGTACTACATTCCATCTACAAGCTAATAGTCAAGTTGAAGCATGTAATATAGTGTTAGGTAAGATGTTGATAAATATTTGTGATGTTAAGAGAAATAAGTGGGAAGATGATATTCCTAAAATCATTTGGTCATATCACACATACTATAAGAGAGCTATATGTTTTACTCCATTCTAATTGGTTTATGGACTTGAAATAGTAATGTCGATGGAATACTTAGTACCTAATTTGTGCACTGAAATGGTCATGAGACTAGAGGATCATGAGTCTTTCACCAATAGGATTATCAAACTAAATAAGATGGATGAGTACCAATGTAGAGCATCTTAGATGTAGGAAGTTCATAAGTAGATCCAGAAAGCATGGTATGGCAAGAATGTGTGTCATAAGGAATTTCACAAAGATTAACTAGTTTTGGTATATGATAGTAATTTAAGAGCATTTTTGGGTAAATTATAGATTAGATGGAAAGGGCCTTAAATTATACATGAAATATTGTATCAAGTAACCATTGTTTTGAGATATCTATAGGGAATCATTTTTTTAGGGTGGGTGAATAGCTGTAGGATTAAGCCCTAGCTCCAATAGTCTTAATTGATCTCTTTCTTCTAAATGAGTGGGTGATGAGTATCATCGATTATATTATGATTTCTTATTTCTATATGTTTTCTTGCATGTTTATTTTTCTATGTGTGCGTGTGTTTTTATATGATCTCTTCAGTAGCTTTTGGGAACTAGGATAACAAGTATAACATGCACTAATCATGCATAGAAGAATTTAGGTTCACCATTATTAATGTCAATAGGAGTGAAATAAATCAATTAAATATGGTAAAGATATGGTCAAGTCACATCAATCAAGATCTTCAATGTATAATGGTCATCCCTAAGTAGTCAATGCCAAATCCAAGGTTTGATTGATCTAATCTTCACTAAATTAGTGACCAGTAAACATCATCCATTCACACTCTTATATAGATAATAAATAATGTAATGGCATATCATGACACATGTACCAATCGCTAACTACCTTAATTTCTAGATTGGATAATATTTGCCACATCAAAATTCATATTAATATCAAATGGATGGCTTAGTATGGAATTTACATGGACACTAATAGGCATGAAATATATAAAGGCATAAGGTTACAAACTAAGTCTACATTTCATTCTTGAAAATATTTTCTTCAGCTAAAGTTTTAAGAGTCAAGCTAATTTATCCTAGCATAAAGCACCAAGTTTTTTAATTTCACTACTTAGAGAACATGGATCATTTATAACTCATTCAAATTTTGATAGATTCTTAGAAAGAAGAAATGGGTATTATACTTGCACTTTGTCAAACAAAATTCATTGATTTAGAGCCATTTAATTACATTTAAGTGGTAGAGAAAAAACTCTTCTCACTATATCCCATAGATGTTACATAACCACTAGCTCTTGTAGTCCCCCATCGATTCCAAAACATAGGCATCAATTGCCTTATTTGCATGCCCACTTTCGGCAACTTAGGGGAGATTGTGTAAATCTTGCTTAGCTACTAAAATGATGACATCTACATGAGCCCCAATACCATGATATTCATCAACATAGACGTAATGGCTTGAGCTTTAGGCATGCCTACATGAGGTGATTATCTTGCCTCATACAAGACAAGAATGCTTCCTATCCTTCAAGAGGTTAGAGATTTATATGTTTAGGGGTCTTGAGGAATCCCAATTGAATAAATTGAAAATGAACTAGTGCACATCCTAGTCAAATGCATCATATAGAGATTATGACAAACCACCAACTCTGTAAAGTAAATTCTAAAAGGGGTGGTGAACATTGCATATCACATGATCTAGCATAATGAGTAGTTCAATTATCCTTAATCCTTGTTCAAGAGCTACTAAAAACAATTAACAAGTGCTACATGACTTCCAAGTAGACCTTCCAATACCATTTTCTCATATTTTTGATGTGTTTTACCCAATGGAAATCCCCTGAAGGAGAGGTGCACCCCAATACCAACTACTTGCTAGCACAAAAATTTAACAACCTAATACGGACACCTAATCATAGCACTCATGTATGAGGGTAACTTTAAAACATGTTGAGGAGTGTTTAGATCTAATCACCACACATCCATGGGTACTACCAGATGTCATGCAATATTTAGGATAACATGTTATCACCTTGATATCACAATGTATGTTCATCCATATTCATGATATATCATGGTCTCTATTTAGACCTCTAGCATTATTCGTTACCATGGCCATGATGAAAGATAAAGTCACCAAACAAAAAGCCTATGCATCCAGACATGAAACACTGCTCTAAGCCATACCATCTAGCATTGTGGTCCCTTTATTAAAACAACAATAGGAAGCCACAACTCCACAATCATAGAAAGGAAAGCATGAGCTCTCCACTAAGTAATAATCATCATCTCCTCCACTGAAGTTCAAGATAAGGAGCACTATAATTAGGCTAGATGACCCTAAGGTTCCCTAGATTGTAAGCTCTTGTGACCTACTGTATATGGGAATGGATGAGTAAAAGTTTTACCAGGTAATAGTCATAGATATGGTAGGAGATTTATAGGGAGGAGGAGGAGTTTTTCTTTTAAAAGGCAATGCACATAGTCCAAGTGCATTAGAAGGTTCATCCAAGTCTTTGGGTGGAACTACAGCCATGCCATACATCCATTATGGTTAACACTATACATGAAGAATTTGAGTAGAAACAATGAAGGGTTGAATTCTTCTAGCAACAACCTTATACCACCTTTGTATCTATCAACATATTTTCACCAATGCCAAAAAAATCACAAGAGTCTCTGGTACGTAGACCCATAAATCAATGAGAGGCTAGGGTTTCTCCTACCCTTAAATAATAAACATGTTTTAGGATAACCAGGGTGCAAAAATTGCATCCCTATCCATATTTGACTTCACCACCACCCAAACATAGGTTGGTCACTTTGGGGCACAAGAAAGCACATGTCTCTAGCTCCATGGTCTAGCCAAGTGATTCCCTTCCTTTACCATAAGCCCAAGAGGTTGAAGAGATCACACCAAAATAACCTACAATTGAAGAACAATAGACTTCATCAGAGGAATCAGATTGCACAATAGAATGATAAGTCATAAAAGAGGAAAATAAATGTTAAAAGATGCTGACCTAATAAAATTAAGATCAATAAGCAATTTGGTAAGTTGAAGAAGTTGAGGCCACACAAAATGCCCAAGACATATAGGTTGATTGATAAAAGGCTCTTGAGGTGGCTAAAAATTCAAAATAAGTTGATGAATCAAAGCATGCACAAGTGGCTCATTTGAAGAAGATGGATGAAGAGTAGAAGAAAAAATATGCTAAAATAATTGCCAAGGCCAAGGCCAAAGAATATAAACAACAATAGGATGCATCAACATATCCAAATAAGGCTTTATAGGATACTACTCATGCATAGTAGTAAGTTGAAGAAGTTGTGAAGAAGAAGAAGAAATAACAAGATGAAGCCTTACAGAAATAGTAGGCCCAAGTGTAATAACAACAAGCATGTACAACCAAGGCATAAGATGACCTAGCAACATAAACACATGCTAAGGTCAACCAAGCCAAGTCTATTGCACTTAAGGAATACAAAAAGGAAGAATATCATGTGTAGATGCTAAAGGAAGAGGAACAAGAGAAAATGAAATATGTAGAGGATGAGCTCAATAAGAAGGCAATAGAAGAAGCTAAGAGAAATCAAGACAAATATGTTATGCATCATGTGAAGTCTCCAGAAGAGGCTATGATATAGCAACAATAAGAGCTTGAGTAACAATAAGTTAGGTCATAAAAACTAGAACAACTAGAAGACCAACCTATAGCTCCATTAAGTGTGCAATAACTAGAATTGCATTTAGGAGGAGTCTAGGTATGGGATGTTCTAACTATGGGTTCTCAATGCACCATCTTTTATCTTCCACTTATAATAATGACATGACCTAACCCTTAAGTGACTACAAGAACATTATCAACATTCCCTCTTCAAAAAGAAGCCTCATTGGATATGATGCAGGATCATCAAGAGAACACCAATGTAAATATGTAAATTAGTTCAATTTTAATGAATAAGGTCTTAGGGGTCATGTAAAAGGTCAATAAGAATCTTGAAATGATTCATTTGTCTTAGAGTAGGTTATAAGTCTTTGAACAAAATATTGAATGTTTGAATTATGATGGAGGACTATAAAGGATTTGTAATTGCCCTAAAGGACATAAGCTTGTATAAATGGTCCTACAAGGCCTAATAACCTATTATAAATATACTTTACCTATGAGTAAAGTATAAAATCATATAAGGCCTATCTAGAAGATACTTATCTACGTTGGACAACGGATATGAGACTAAAGAAATCAAATTCATTCAAAGGTAAGAAATACTTGGATTCATATCCAAAATATAGTCCAAAAGATTAATCTTGAATTTATGCTGGAGGAGTTAAACAAAGTAAGAAAATATCTATTTAAGCCATATAGGCTTTGTAAGAGAGTAAGCGGTGGATAAGGAGTGTGAATGGAGGAGGAATAAAGAAAGCCTTTAGGCTTGTATTTTGTAAATAATACTATGTATAATGATTAATAAAAGAGTGTAGAAGTATGCAAGGCCTATCATGGGTGGTCTGTAGGATGAATAAAGTTGAATTATAGTCTATTGAGGAAAAAGAATGGAGATTAGTCATGAGTGAAACAAGATTTTGAAAGAAAGTAATAGTTTTAAATACAAATTGTAAGTTTTCATGAATATTATCATTAGCTTCTAGCTTCCATGTGTTGTTTTAAGTCTCTTTTAAACTTGAATGTAATTTGATGATCCATGTTTATTTATTGTTACATAATCGAGATCTAAAAGGCCAAGTCAACAAGTATATATTTTCATTTGTGCATAGCCAGGTAGGGAGATTATATTCTATGAAATTATGGTTCTGTAAAGAATAGGATTATTGATTAAGAGATAATAGAAGAAGGTTAAAGTACAATTAGTTTTATATATAATGATTTGATCATGTTATTTGTTAAGGTGAAATAACTTGACACTATGGATAGATTAAGATATAAGGTAGATTATATATTCACCTTGGATCAGAGTTGAATTATTTATCATTTTAAGTTATTCAAAAGTGATAGAGGTCAAATAAGAATGGAAGATTAGATATATATAGTTGTCTATACACCATTGAAGACTCCATTTGGTAGTGTCGTTTAATCTTGAAATTCCTTGAGTAATGAATTATAGATGATTTTTGGATCAAACAAGATTACTATCAATTGATAATCAGCCATGCATAAGTCTTTCACATGGGGCAAAATTATGGAGGTCAAAAATTTAGTTATATCTTGGGATGTATCTAATGAAAATGGATGAAATTTAGATAGTTGATGCATATCTAAATCATGAACCAAATGAATCAAATTTTAAGTATATTGGATGCGTATATAAAAAAAAATTAAAATATTGATTGTGTATTCATTATGCAAAAAATTCATGTTTCTATAATAGTGAATAGAGTTTCATACAATTTGGTCATGACAATAATGCCAAGTTGCAAGGTACAATTCTAAGTAAATATTTGGATGATAAGATTGTATAATTTTTAAGTGTTAATATAATATATATATATATATATATATATATATATATATATATATATATATATATATATATATCAGTTGGTTCTTTATTAAAATTAGAAACATCATGGGATATTGATGAAACTCTACATCAAATATCCTAAAGTTCACCCAGGTTTGCAAAGAACTTAAGGATATTCTCCAATAAATACTATATGATTCTTGATCTTCAAAATCCATTAATAGTAATTTAAATATTTAAAATAGTTTTATTGTTGTGGAATGGGGTGATAATGATCTCATGGAATATGGGAATTCTTCACATTCCTATCCTGAATTACAAAAATAAAAAGATTACATGCAACTCAAACCTATCAGATTTTATTTGTGATGATATGCAAGAATATAAAAATAAATTTTATATTATGTAGGGGTTTGAAATGAAGGAAACTCAATTTGATTTTTAACTAGACCTATGCATGAAACATCTTGGATAATATTTAGAATGAAGTGAAAATGTTTCCTAATGGGTGTCAGAAATTCTAATGCAAATACTTAATAAAAGACAAGGGAATTATATTAAGGCTTTGAATAAGAAGTCAAGTACCATTAAGAATTAGAGGTATAAAATAAATCCATTGGTCCTTTAAGACCAATATGATCTGATGTTCTTTTCTAAAATTAGCATATGAATGGAATATCCATTGGTAAGAAGGGTTTTAAATATTCTTGATAAGTCAATAGGAGTGTTTTTTTAGGGAATAAGTCAAGAAATTATTTTAAGATGGTGCCATCATTTTGGTATCAGTGTTAAATAAGCTCTTGGGTAAAGACGGTTAGTTTGAGTAGTATTTTTTAGTTGAATAATTGGGTTAACTAGGTTTTGAGTTGGATACAGGTTCCTATTTGAAGGAAATAGAGATTGAGAAGGAGATTAATAAAAGATTGGAAAGATTGAAAGATAAGTAGAAAAATATTTTTGAAAAGTATGAGTGTATTTGTACCTATTTCAAATTGTAATTTCAGTAATTGAGAAGTTAAAGAAATTTGTGGAGAGAGGCAAAGAAGTTTGTGAAAAGAGAGTGAGTGGAAAATATATATAGCCTCAAAGGCTTGAAAAATAAAGAGAGATAGTGAAACCTTAAGATAAGCTCAAGGAGATCTTAAATAAGAAGGTAAAAATTTCAAGGTAAAGGACCAGAAAACATTGCCAAAAGACTAGGGTGAAAAAGACCTAGGTGAGGTAATTGATAACACGGTGAAACAAACTTACTAATGGGAATAGGTCCAAGTGAGACCTAAGGATGATAAGAGAAAAATAGTAAATAGAAGAGAGAATATGGAGGGCTTAGAGAAAGTTAATTTCCACAAGGAGAGGAGAGAGATAGAGATGAAAAAACATATAGAGTTAAGAATGGCCTTAGCTGCCATAATGGAAGTCTTACAGGAGTCAAGAAAAAAATTGTTATAATATTCAAGAAGAAAATATAGTGGCCTTTTAGCTAAATTCATGAAAATAGAATAAGGCTACAAGAAGCTATCCAATTGAGAATGATAGCCAAGAAAATCAAAGAGGATAAGAAAGGGGAAAACAAGCCTCATGGTTTTAAATAAAATATTTTCTTGTCATGTGTGTATGCAGGTATAAAGGAAGATGAAGGAGAAGACCATCTTGAGGGCATAAAATTTAAAATCATGGAAGGAGACAAGCATGAACATCATTCTTACATTGAAGAAAATACTGATTGGACTACAATATATGGTGTTACAGATATTTGTTATCCAGAAAAAGGAGTAATGTTTAGAGACAAAGATGAATGCCTCATTGAAGGCATGACTGAAGTTGAATTGAATCAAAGATATGAAGAATAAATTGAGTCTATGTATGGTCTCATTAAATGTGAATAAAAAGGAGCATTTGAAGAAGTTTAATGTTTTCAAAATGTTCCTTGTAATATTGTATTTGATAGTGAAATTGTAAATTTACAAGAAGATGTTTTGTATGAGAAAATAGTTGAATTGATAGATTAATTCATGAAAAATGATTTTGAGTGTGAAGCACCCATTGGTGTAATTATGGAATTTAATAGGTAGCAGGAAGAATTGTTTCAAGTAACAAAAGTTGAAGACAAATAAACATTGAATGAAGACATGGTATAATTTAGTAAAGAAGACATGATTTGGCATCAAATCATGATGGAATCAAAAGATTTAGGCCTCATAGGTGATGAAGAGGCTATCAAATATGTAGATATGAATTTGAAGAAGCTCTTAAGTGGAGAAGTTTCTGGTGGAGAGGAAACAATGCCTCATGTTTTTGAAACTAACTATTTCTTTAGTTTTACAAGTATAGGTTTTGAAGAAGAAGAGATGGAGTTTTACATACTAAACTTCACTGAAGAAGCTGAAATGAAGATTGAGCCACTTAAGCTCATAAATCATGAAGAACTGAGGAAGAAAAAAATCCAAAATAATTGGAAGAGAATAAAGAAGAAGACAATAGTCTATTTGAGTATGAGCTCAAATAATTTCCCACTAGGGGAGTCTGATACAGGAACATCAAGAGAACACCATTATAAATATGTAAATTAGTTAAACTTTAATGAATAAGGTCTTATGGGTCATGTAAAATTTTAATAAGAATTTTGAAATGCTTCATTTGTTTTAGATTAGGTTATAAGTCTCTGAACAAAATATTGAATGTTTGAATTATGGAGGACTATAAAGGATTTGTAATTACCCTAAAGGGCATAAGCTTATGTAATTGGTCCTATAAGGCCCAATAACCTATTTTAAATATAATTTACCTATTAGTAAAGTATAAAATCATATAAGGCCTATCAAAAATATACTTATCTATGTTGAAGAAGGGATACAAGACTAAAGAAAGCAAATTAATTCAAAGGTAAGAAATACTTGGGTTCATATCCCAAATATAGTCTAAAAGATTAAGCTCAAACCTATGATGGAGGAGTTACGCAAAGTAATAAAATGTCTATTTTAGTCATATAGGATTTGTAAGAGAGTAAGCGGTGGATAAGGAGTGAGAATGGAGGAGGAATAAAGAAAGCCTTTAGGCTTGCATTTTGTAAATAATACTATGTATAATTATTAATAAAAGAGTGTAGAAGTCTGAAATGCCTATCTTGGTTGGTCTATATGATGAATAATGTTTAATTATAGTCTATTAAGGCAAAATAATAGAGATTAGTCATGAGTGAAACAAGAGTTTGAAATAAAGTAATAGTTCTGAAGACAAATTGTAAGTTTCCATGAATATTATCATTAGCTTCTAGATTCCATGTGTTGTTTAAATTATCTTTGAAACTTGAATGTAATTTTAGGATCCATGTTTATTTATTGTTACATAATCAAGATCTAAAAGGCCAAGTCTGCAAGTCTGTGTTTTCATTTGTGCACAATTGGGTAGGGAGATTATATTATACAAAATTATGGTTCCATGAAGAATAGGATTATTGGTTAAGAGATAATAGAAGAAGTTTAAATTATAATTAGGTTTGTATGTAATGATTTGATCATGCTATTTTTTAATTTTAAATAACTTTGCATTGTGTATAGATTAAGATATAAGGCATATTGTATATTCACATAGGATCAGAATTGAATTATTTAGCATTTGGAGTTATTCAAAAGTGACAGAGGTCAAATAGGCATGGAAGATTAGATATATATAGTTATATATACACCATTAAATAATCCCTTTGGTAGTGTCATTTAATATTTTAATTATTTGAGTAATGCATTATAGATGATAGATGGATCAAACAAGATTTCTATCAATTGACAATCAACCATGCATAAGTTTTTCACATGGGATAAAATTATGGAGGTCAGTAATTCAATTATATCTTAGGATGTATCTAATGAAAATGGATGAAATTTGGATAGTTAGTGAATATCTAAATCATGAATGCAAATAATCCAATTTAAAGTCAATTGGATAAGTATATAAAAAGATATTGCCAAAATATTAACTATTCATTGTGCAGAAATTTCATGTTTCTATAATAGTGAATAGAGGTTCATACAGTTTGGTCATGATAATAATGCCAAGGTGCAAGGCACAATTCTAAGTAAATAATTGGATGATAAGATTTTATAATTTTAAAGTTTTAATATAAGATATAGAAGTTGGTTCTCCATTCAAATCATAAACATCATAGGATATTGATGAAACTCTACATCAAATATCTTAAAGTTCACCTAGGTCTGTGAAGAACTTGAGGATATTATACAATAAATAATGTATGATTCTTGATCTTCAAAATCTATTAATATTAATTTAAAGATTCAA
The DNA here is from genome assembly GCA_037957365.1 of Torreya grandis. NCBI lineage: Eukaryota > Viridiplantae > Streptophyta > Pinopsida > Cupressales > Taxaceae > Torreya > Torreya grandis. The sequence continues at coordinate 262,919 of JARHVA010008291.1, forward strand.
AATATTTTTATTGATGTGGCATGGGGTGATAATGATCTCATTAAATATGGGAGTTCTTCACATTCCTATCTCAAATTATAAAAATAAAAAATATTACATGCAACTCAAGCCTAGTAGATTTTATTTATTATGATATACAAGAATATAAAAATAAATTATGTATTATGTTGGGGTTTTAAATGAAGGAAACTCAATTTGATTTTTAATCAGACTTATGCATGAAATGTCTTAGAGAATATTTAGAATGAAGTGAAAACATTTCTAAATGGGTGTCAAAATTCTAATGCATATACTTAATAAAAGACAAGGGGATTATTTTAAGGCTTTGAATAAGAATTCAAATACCATTAAGAATTATAGGTATAAATAAAATCCATTAGGCCTTAAAGACCAATATGATCTGATGTTCTTTTGTAAAATTAGCATAGGAATGGACTATCTATTGGTAAGAAGGGTTTAAAATATTCTTGATAAGTCAATAAGTGTGTTTTTTTTGGGGATAAGTCAAGAAATTGTTTTAAGATGGTGCCATCATTTTGGTATCAAATCTAGATAAGCTCTTGGGTAAAGATGGTCAGTTTGAGTGGTATTTTTGAGTTGAATAATTGGGTTAAGTAGGTTTTGAGTTGGATAAAGGTTTCTATTTGAAGGAAATGGAGATTGAGAAGGAGATTGATAAAAGTTTGGAAAGATTGAAAGAGAAGTAGAAAAATATTTTTCAAATGTATGAGTTTATTTGTACCTATTTCAAATTGTAATTTTAGTAATTGAGAAGTTGAAGAAATTTTTGGATAGAGGCAAAGAAGTTTGTGAAAAGAGAGTGAGTGGAAAAGCCCTATAGCCTCAAAGGCTTGAAAAATAAAGAGAGCTAGTGAAACCTCAAGATAAGCTCAAGGAGAGCTTAAAGAAGAAGGTAAAAAGTCCAAGGTAAAGGACTAGAAAACATTGCCAAAAGACTAGGGTGAAAAATACCTAGGTGAGGTAATATATAGCAAGGTGAAACATACTTTCTAAGGGGAATAGGTCGAAGTGAGACCTAAGGAGGAAAAGAGAAAAAGATTAAAGAGAAGAGAGAATATGTAGGGCTTAGAGAAAGTTAATTGCCACAAGGAGAGGAGAGAGATAGAGGTGAAAAAAATTGTTGAGATAAGAATGGCCTTAGCTACCATAACAAAAGTCTTGCAGGACTTAAAATGATTTCTTTTTGTAATATTAAATAATACAATATTGTGGCCTCTCAGAGAGATTTGTGAAAATAGAAGAAGGATACAAGAAGCTAGCCAATTGAGAGTGATAACCAATAAAATCAAGGAGGACAAGCAAGGGGAAAACAAGACTCATGGTTTTGAATATGATATTTTCTCATTGTGTTTGTATGTAGGTAAAAAGGAAGATAAAGGATAATCCCATATTAAGGGAATAAAATTTAAAAGCATGGAAGGAGACAAGCATGATCATCATGCTTACATTGAAGAAAATACTAATTGGACTACTATATGTGGTGATACATAAATTTTTTATCTAGAAAAAGGAGAAATGCTTGGAGAAGAAGATGAATGCCTCATTAAAGGTATGAATGAGAAAATTGATCAAAGAGATGAATAATAAATTGAGTCTATGTATGGTATCATTGAATGTGAAGAAAAAGGAGCAATTGAAGAAGTTTAATGTTTTCAAAAATTTCCTTGTAATATTGTATTTGATAGTGAAATTATAAATTTGAAAGAAGATGTTTTTCATGAATAAATAATTAAATTTATAGATATAATGAAAAATGATTTCAAGTGTGAAGAACCCATTGAAGTGCTTATGGAATATAATAAGCAGCAAGAAGAATTGTTTCAAGTAGCACAAGTTGAAGACAAATCAACTTTGAATCAAGACATGGCAAAATTTAGTAAATAAGAAGACATGATTTGGAAGCAAATCATGATGGAATCATGATATTTAAGCCTCATAGGTGATTAAGATGCTAGCAAACAAGTAAACATGGAGATAAATAAGTTCTTAAGTGGAGAAGATGCTAGTGGAAAGGCAATAGTTCCTCATGTTTAAAAGAAGAAGAGATGGATTTTTACATACTAAATTTCATTGAAGAAGTTGAAATGAAGATTGAGCCACTTAAGCTCATACATTAAGAAGAACAAAGGAAGAAAAAAATCTAAAAGAATTAGAAGAGAAGAAAGAAGAAAACAACATTCTATTTGAGTAGGAGCTCAAATAATTTCCCACCAGGGGAGTCTGATGTAGGAGCATCAAGAGAACACCAATGTAAATATGTAAATTAGTTAAGTTTTAATGAATAAGGTGTTAGGGGTCATGTAAAATTTCAATAAGAAGCTTGAAATGCTTCATTTGTCTTATAGTAGTTTTTAAGTCTCTGAACAAAATATTAAATGTTTGAATTATGATGGAGGACTATAAAGGATTTGTAATTACTCTAAAGGAAATAAGCTTATATAAATATTCTTACAAGGCTTAATTACTAATATAAAATATACTTTACCTATGATTAAATTATAAAATCATATAAGGCCTATGTAGAAGATACGTATCTACATTAGAGAAGGGATATGAGACTAAAGAAAGCAAATTAGTTGAAAGGTAAGAAATACATGGGTTCATATCCCAAATATAATCCAAATGATTAAGCTTAAAACTATGATGGAGGAGCTAAACAAAGTAAGAAAATATCTATTTAAGCCATATAGGCTTTGTAAGAGAGTAAGCAGTGGATAAGGAGTGCGAATGGAGGAGGAATAGAGAAAGCCTTTAGGCTTGTATTTTGGAAATAATACTATGTATAATTATTAATAAAAGAGTGTAGAAGTATGAAATTCCTATCTTGGTTGGTCTATATGATGATTAAAGTTGAAAAATAGTATATTAAGGTAAAATAATAGAGATTAGTCATGAGTGAAACAAGAGTTTGAAAGAAATTAATAGTTCTGAAGACAAATTATAAGTTTCCATGAATAATATCATTAGCTTCTAGATTCCATGTGTTGTTTAAATTCTCTTTGAAACTTGAATGTAATTTTAGGATCCATGTTTATTTATTGTTACATAATTGAGATCCAAAATTCCAAGTTGTCAATTATATATTTTCATTTGTGCACAACCGGGTAGGGAGATTATATTCTACGAAATTATGGTTCCATGAAGAATAGGATTATCGATTAAGAGATAATAGAAGAAGGTTAAAGTAAAATTGTTTTTGTATATAATTATTTGATCATGCTATTTGTTAAGGTGAAATAACTTTGCACTATGGATAGATTAAGATATAAGGTAAATTATATATTCACCTAGGATCATAATTGAATTATTTAGCATTTGGAGTTATTCAAAAGTGATAAAGGTCAAATAAGAATGAAAGATTAGATATATATAGTTGTCTATACACCATTGAAGACTCCCTTTTGTAGTGTCATTTAATCTTGAAATTCCCTTAGTAATGTGTTATAGATGATATTTAGATCAAACAATATTACTATCAATTGATAATGAACTATGCATAAGTCTTTCACATGGGATAGAATTGTGCAGGTCAATAATTTAGTTATATCTTGGGATGTATCCAATGAAAATGGCTGAAATTTGGATAGTTGGTGAATCTCTAAATTATGAATTAAATGAATCTAATTTGAAGGCAATTGGATGAGGATATGAAAATATATTTCCAAAATACTGATTGTGTATTTATTATGCAGAAATTTCATGTTTCTATAATAATGAATAGAGGTTCATAGAATTTGGTCTTGATGATAATGCCAAGATGCAAGGTATGATCCTAAGTAAATAATTTAATGATAATATTGTATAATTTTTAAGTATTAGTATAAGATATAGAAGTTGGTTCTTCATTCAAATCATAAACATCATGGGATATTGATGAAACTCTACATCAAATATCCTAAAGTTCACCAAGGTCTACGAAGAACTTGAGGATATTATCTGATAAATACTATATGATTCTTGATATTCAAAATCCATTAATAATAATTTGAAGATTCAAAATAGTTTTATTGTTGTGGCATTAATAATAATAATTTGAATATGGGAGTTCTTCACATTTCTATCCCAAATTACAAAAATAAAAAGATTACATGCAACTCAAGCCTAGAAAATTTTATTTGTGACGATATCCAAGAATATAAAAATAATTTTTTTATTATGTTGGTGTTTGAAATGAAGGAAACTCAATTTGGTTTTTAACCATACTTATGCATGAAACATCTTGGAGAATATTTAGAATGAATTGAAAATGTTTCTTAATGGATGTCAAAAATTCTAATGCATACACTTAATAGAAGACAAGGGAATTCTATTAAGGACTTGTATAAGAATTCAAATACCATTAATAATTAGAGATATAAATAAAATAAATTGGTCCATCAAGACCAATATGATCTAATGTTATTTTATAAAAATAGAATATGAATGGACTATCTATTAGCAAGAAGGGTTTAAAATATTTTTGATAAGTCAATAAGTGTGTTTTTTTGTGGATAAGTCAAGAAATTGTTTTAAGATGGTGTCATCATTTTGTTATCAAAGTTAGATAAGCTCTTGGGTAAAGATGGTTAGTTTGAGAATTATTTTTGAGTTGAATAATTAGTTTAAGTAGGTTTTGATTTGGATATAGGTTTCTATTTGAAGGAAATAGATATTGAGAAGGAGATTGATAAAACCTTGCAAAGCTTGAAAGAGAAGTAGATTTTTTTTTTTAAAAGTATGAGTTTATTTGTACCTATTTCAAATTGTAATTTTAGTAATTGAGAAGTTAAATAAATTTATGAAGAGAGGCAAAGAAGTTTGTGAAAAGAGAGTGAGTGGAAAAGCCCTACAGCCTCAAAGGCTTGAAAAATAAAGAGAGCTAGTGAAACCTCAAGATAATCTCAAGGAGATATTAAAGAAGAAGGTAAAAAGTCCAAGGTAAAGGACTAGAAAATAGTGTCAAAAGACTAGGGTGAAAAATACCTAGGTGAGGTACTAGATAGCAAGGTGAAACAGACTTGCTATATGGAATAGGTCCAAGTGAGACCTAAGTAGGAAAAGAGAAAAATAGTAAAGAGAAGAGATAATATGTAGGGCTTAGAGAAAGTTAATTTCCACAAGGAGAGGAGAGAGGTATATAAGGAATTTTTTTTTGTAGAGATAAGAATGGCCTTAACTACCATAATGGAAGTCTTGTAGGAGTTAAGACAAAAATTTGTTATAAGATTAAGAATACAATATTGTGGCCTCTCAGAGATATTTGTGAAAATAGAAGAAGGCTACAAGAAGCTAGCCATCTAAGAATGATATCCAAGCAAATCAAGGAGGACAAACAAGGGGAAAACTAGCCTCATGGTTTTGAATCTTGTATTTTTTTGTCATGTGTGTGTGAAAGTAAAAAGGAAGATGAAGGAGGAGCCCATATTGAGGGAATAAAATTTAAAATCATGGAAGGAGACAATCATGAACATCATTCTTACATTGAAGAAAATACTCATTGGACTACTATATATGGTGATACATAAATTTGTTATCCAGAAAAAGGAGAAATGCTTGGAGAAGAAGATGAATAACTCATTGAAGGCATAAATTAAGTTTAATTGAATCAAAGAGATGAAGAATAAATTGAGTCTATGTATGGTCTCATTTAATGTGAATAAAAAGGAACATTTGAAGAAGTTCAATGTTTTCAAAATTTTCCTTGTAATATTGTATTTGATAGTGAAATTGTGAATTTTCAAGATGTTTTGTATGAGAAAGCAATTGAATTATTAGATAGATTCATGAAAAATGATTTTAAAGTGTGAATCACCCATTTAAGTGCTTGTGGAATCTAATAAGTAGTGGGAAGAATTGTTTCAAGTAACACAAGTTGAAGACAAATCAACTTTGAATCAAGACATGGTAGAATTTAGTAAAGAAGAAGACATGATTTAGCATCAAATCATGATGGAATCAGAATATTTAAGCCTCATATGTGATGAAGAGGATATAAAATAAGTATACATGGATATAAAGAAGCTCTTAAGTTTATAAGATGCTGGTGGAGAGGCAACAGTGCCTCATGTTTTTGAAACTAACTATTTCTTTAATTTTACATGTGTAGGTTTTGAAGAATAAGAGATGGAGTTTTACATACTAAAATTCATTTAATAAGTTGAAAATAATATTGATCCACTTAATCTCATACATTACGAATAACTGAGGAAGAAAAAAATCCAAAAGAATTTGAAGAGAAGAAAGAAGAAGACAACATTCTATTTGAGCAGGAGCTCAAATAATTTCCCACCAAGGGAGTCTGATGTAGGAGCATCAAGAGAACACTAATGTAAATATGTAAATTAGTTACATTTTAATGAATAAAGTCTTAGGGGTCATGTAAAATATCAATAAGAAGCTTGAAATGCTTCATTTATCTTAGAGTAGGTTATAAGTCTCCAAACAAAATATTGAATGTTTGAATTATGATGGAGGACTATAAAGGATTTGTAATTACCCTAAAGGACATAAGCTTATATAAATGGTACTATAAGGCCTAATAACCTATTTTAAATATACTTTACCTATAAGTAAAGTATAAAACCATATAATACCTATCTAGAATATACTTATCTACGTTAGAGAAGGGATACAAGACTAAAGAAAGCAAATTAGTTCAAAGGTAAGAAATACTTGGGTTCATATCCAAAATATAGTCCAAAACATTAAGCTTGAACCTATGATGGAGGAGATAAAAAAAGTAATAAAATATCTATTTAATCTATATAGGCTTTGTAAGAGAGTAAGTGGTGGATAAGGAGTGAGAATGGAGGAGGAATAAAGAAAGACTTTAGGTTTGTATTTTGTAAATAATACTGTTTATAATGATTAATAAAAGAGTGTAGAAGTCTACAAGGCCTATCATGGTTGGTATGTAGGATGAATAAAGTTGAATTATATTTTATTGAGGCAAAATAATGGAGATTAGTCATGAGTGAAACAAGAGTTTAAAAGAAAGTAATAGTTTTGAAGATAAATTGTAAGTTTTCATGAATATTATCATTAGCTTCTAGCTTCCATGTGTTATTTAAATTCTCTTTGAA